>WOXC01001147.1:0-89371 GCA_011680675.1 Gymnobelideus leadbeateri
GATGAGAGGGGGGATGATGGAGGGGAGGGCATTCTGGAGGGAGGGGATGTTGCAAGTACCCACTTTCGAAGAGGGACAGGATCAAAGTAGGGAATGGACCAGGTGGGGGGTGGGGGGGGGTGGGAAGGAAATATAGTCAGTGTTTTACAATATATCTACTATGGTAATGTTTTGCATAGCTGTACATGTACAACACATACTGAATTGCTTATCTTCCCAAAGGGAGTGGGTGACAAGGGATGAAGGGAATGGATCTGGAATTTGAAGTTTTAAAATTAAATGTTTCAAATATATATAAATACTATTATTAATACTATTTTGCATGTAATTGGGAGATAAGATGTACAGGCATTGGGGCACAAAGATTCACCTTGCCCTAATGGAAAAGTCGAAGGGGGTATGGGAGAAGATATGGGAGAGATCAGACTGGATGAGGGGATATCTGGTGGGACTGCTATTCTGGGGTGGTGGGTAGGGGGGAAATGGGGGAAAAAATTGTAACTCAAAATCTGGCAGAAATGAATGATGTAAACCAGAAGTTAATAAAGCATTTGGGGGAAAAAAAGAATTTAAGTTCTTTGAAAGCAAAATCTCAAAAAAAATGGGGAGAGGGGAGGTATCTTTAATGCTTAGAAAAGTAAGCACTTCCCAATGTTTTGTACATGGCTGATACTTAATAAAGGATTGCTGAATAACCTTAACTTTTAAAAATAGTGGTCATATTTCATGAATTTCTGCAATCAGCCATAAGTAAGTTGGGAAAAAATTTACTTTTCTCCCCTGAGGTACAGAAAAATTTTTCCAGATCCAACTGCTTTCTTATTATGTACTTTGCAAAATTTATTAATCTTGGATTGATGTATTAGCCTAGGTTATTAAATCTGAAGATCTGTGGGATTAAGAAGGGTATGTCAAACCCAAATAGAAGTATTGTGGTTAGTAAAATGTTAAAAAATGATCGCTTTTACTGAACATAAAAAAGAAATCCCCAAAATATGATGTCTCATCAAGGCAGTTAGGTGGTACAGCTGAGAGAGTGCTGAACCTGGAGACAGGATACCCAAGTTCAAATTCAGCCTCAGACATGTACTAGTGATGTAATCGTGAGCAAGTCACTTAACCTGTTTCCCTCAGTTTCCTCATCTGCAGAATGGGGATAACTAGCTCCAAAGGGGTGTGAGGATCTCTAAGGCAAAGCTTAGCACTGCACCTGGTACAGAGTAAGCACTGTATAAACACCAATGCAGACAGTATGGAATTTAGAGACAATCTAGCTCAACTTCATTTAACAGATGAGAAAACACAGCCTTACGGAGATGGGGGGAGGGGTTTAGAGACAATTCAGCTCAATTCCATTTTACAGATGATGAAACAGCCTCATAGAGGTAAAGTGACTTCTTCAATGGAATAGAACTAAGTAGTGACAGCAGAGGGTTAACAGATCTTCTTTCTTAGAATTCTTTCTGTTGTATCTCAGAGTCCCTCACTTTTAGATAGTTGAATTTAAGGCTGGAAGTATTCTATAGGTCAAAAGTCATGAGAATTGCCCAAATTCAGATGACAGATTGTGCATATAATAACCTATGATACTCCTAACTAAATTTATAGCACCAACAAATAATATCAATCTCACTTTCCTAATTTACATTTAATAACCACCTATGTATCACATGTAGTTGCAAATCATAATCTATTCAGAAAAACCTATTTGGGAGCATTATTGGGAATGAGCTGTATGGCATATGTGTATATATTTATATATGTGACATGTAATGTATGTATATAATATATGTTAAATATGTAGTGCATTAAAGTAGGTACTCAAAGTTATTCAAACAGCCAGCTCTTAACCCTCATAAAGAACAAGTTCTAAGGTTCCTACAAATAGAGAAATCCCTCAGACAGACAGACAGACACACACACGCATCCTCTTTTTCCTTATCCCCTTCCTCCTCCCAACAGAGAAGAGCTGAACTAATGGAGCCTAGGCTAGACTAAAAGAAACTGAACTTAGCTGGGGAAAGTTGAAGTTTACAGCCTTCCGAACTAATTCTGATCTTAACTCAATGACAGGAATAATATTCTGAATCCCAGGAAAAATTACAGAAAGTAGCCAGATTTACTCGATCTATTTCCAGTTGCTTGCCTGTTCCTTAAACATTTTATGCCCTCTGGCTGTTCACAGTAGCCCCTCTCTCCAGCCATCTCATTTCACTCTGGCCAGCACATTCCAAGGTCTTCTCCTTACTCCAATCAAAACTATTTTCCAAGAGCTCAGGGATTTGGGCTTGCATTTGAATAGAAAAGCTCCTTAGTCAAACAGATTTCTCATTCAATTTAACAGGTATTTATGACAAGCCTATTAGTGGCAAAAAAGAAAGTGACTCCCGTGCCAAGGCTTACTTTGCAGAGGGGGAAGGCCGAAATACACTAAGTAAACAAGTAGGTAAATGCAAAAAAATCCAAGACATGAAAGAGCACGGAATGACCAGGACATTAAGAGAAGCTTCCCCAGAGGAGGTGGGCCTGGGAGGCAGGTGAGGGGGAAATATTTTCCAGCTAAGGTGGACAGTTTGTGCAAAGGCATGGCCAAGAGATGGAATACAGAGCAAGTGGGGCCAGTTGGGCTGGAACCTGGTGAGTGAAGAGAAGGTGACATGAAATAAATCTAGAAAAATGGGCTCGAGCCAGACTGTAACACATTTTAAACTCTAAGTTTTTATTTTTGCTTAAAAGTAAATATGGAATCACTGAAGGGTTGGAATGGCAGAACAGGAAACATCAGTGAGCCACCAGGAATTTCTTGCCTGCTTTCACTCTCCCTACTTATTCCCTCTCTCTGCATTTTGCCAGAGTAAAGACTGCAATTAGTAATGCTTAGAGACTGCAAAGACTATTTAAAACTACAACCAACAATCACCAATGTCCAGAATATCTTCCACCATCTCCTAAGGAAAGCCAGGCCCTCACTCTCTTTGTAAAAGAGGAGGGGCGAGATTCGTTGATTTCATAGTCACATAGACATAGAAGAGGTATTTTTTTTTTAAAAGCAATTGGGGTTAAGTAACTTGCTCAAGGTTACACGGCTAGTCATTATTTATGCGTGGATGCTCATTTTCTGAGGCCGGATCTGATCTCGGGTCATCCAAACTCCGAGGCCGGTGCTCTTACTCACTGTGCCACCTAGCCGCCCCTTTAGGGCAACTGGGGTTAAGTAACTCGCCCAAGGTCACACGGCTAGGTTTTTGTTTGTATGGATTAAGTGTCGGAGGCCGGCTCTGAACTCAGGTCCTTGTGACTCCAGGGCCGGCGCTCTATTCACTGCGACACCTAGCCGCCCCGAAGAGGTATTTTTTTAAATCTCAGGACCTTCATAACTCTCATGGCCCATGCTTCTGTGATTATAATTTTCTTTATTTAAATTTCTTTTCTTTATTTGCTATAGAGTCTGCAAAGTCCTGTGCCATTGCCCAGACAAGGAAAAAGTCTTCCTATGATGATTAAGAAGGCAATATTCCTAATGTTGGTGAACCCCAGTTTCCTGCTCCCACCTTACTTTCTAGTCTTCTCAACCAAAAGAATATTCTGGCCCTACAAAAGTGGAGGCATAGATGAGGAACACTATCAGTCAAGTATGGAATAGGGAGATAGAATATGGAATAGAGAGAATTGGAATTGGAAGAAAGGGAGTTAGAAATGTTTCTTAACCTTTAGGGTGCTGGCCTAGATGACCTACATCTATGTCCTATATGGAAGGTCCCCTGGAGTCCTAAATCTATGAACCTATTTACAGATGCTCATTTAGTGAAAGCTCCTTGGCTAATTTGATAGAGTATTTTTTAAAATACAGAAACTTTGTTATTACTTAACAAATTAATCACCACACAATGGATTTTATATGTCCCATTAAAATTTTTACTGCTCTCCCCAACTGATACCCATGAATTATAAAAGACTTAATTGTATCAACTTTGATTATCAATACTTTAATTGCTTAAACTAGCTACACAGCACCAGGGGTAACTGAAGCAGTTTAACCTTAGTAATTAAAATTCAGACTAAAAAAAATATATATATATATATATGTGTGTGTGTGTATATAGATAGATAGATAGATTGTGAGCTCAGCTTTGTATTCTTTTCCTATACTTGTAGGATTAGTATCAACTATATTTAAGTCTCTAAAACCTAAGACGTTTCTATACATTAGTAATTTTTAAAGTTTCTTTACAATAGACTTTACTCCCATTTATTCAGGTTCAAAATCTCTGAACTTCAAATCAACAAGAATTTAATACCAACTATGTGTTCTCTATTGTGCTGTTAGGAACCATGTGAAACAGCTATATATATGAAAAGCATGAACCTTGAGGAACATGCCAGGTCAGGAAATATGATTAACATAAAATAAGGAATGGCTTCTGTGGTACTAAGAACAAAAGGTGTTTTTCAAGAGAGTCACCAAGTGTTAAATGCCAGGTGAATAATGTTGCATAAGAAATAGTATTAGACTTAAGCAGGGCTTTGAAGGATAGATTAGATTTGGAGAGACAGACAAGTGAGAGTTAGAGGGAGAAAGAATGAATAAAGCCAGCCAAGAATTGTGTATATAGGGGGCAATGAAGACACTGGATTTGCTGCAATATAAAAAGAACGTTAAGGAACAGTGGAAGGTGATTGGAAGCAGCAGAGTGGCACAATATTTAACAGCTGGCTTGGAGATGAAAATAATAGGACTTACACCTCAGTGTTGTCTGAGGATCAAATGGGAATGTGTGCACTTTGTTAATCTGTAAATGCTACATAAATGCTAGGTATTCTTATCACTATTAATTCAATATTGTTTCAAGACATTTTAAAGGAAGAAACATGGATTGGTTATACTAAATACAGCAAAGATTAGTTCCAAGACTTCAGGCCTGGGAAAAATGCTGTTACCAATGGACAAAAACCGAGACCAGCATGCATACCATACCACCATTCCAAATGGCTCATCGTGGATTTTGCTAAAATGCAAAAATAAATTAAGATTTTAAATGTGGTTTGGCTGGGTCTCAGGGCCAAACTACTGCCTCTATTTTATGAGGTGATACTAATCATAGTCTTCCACCATCCTCCTCCAGAGTGTTTAGTTTACATTTTAAACAAGGACTGTCCTTAGCTTCTTTCCCTCTTCACTTTACAAAGACATCAAATATTTGCTGGGCAAGGATATTTTGGGACTTTTTTGCCCTTCTCTTTTCTGGCAACTGCTTTATACTGGTTACATTTTTGTAGGAAACAATGACTGAGTCATAATCTTTGCCTTAAATCCTGGGAATCTCAATTTCCTCATTTATGAAATAGGCAAAATATTTCACGGGTTGTTATGACAATAAAGAGATTACTGGAAAGTGCTTTGTAATGGCAAAATACCATATAAACACAAATTATTACTATTATTATTTACCCCAAATCTATTTCAAAGCATTAGACATTAAATTAAGCATTAAACAAATACATCATCCTGGGAGGTAGGATGGAAGAGTATGTGTAAGGCAGAGTAGATCCAGAGCCACATTTGGAATGAGGAAGACTTGCATTAAAATCCTGCCTCTGATACTGGATAGTCAAAGAGTTTTGGCTTCTTCCTCTGGGCACCTCACATGAGAAGGTATAAAAAGGGCTTTGCAAAAGCCCTTTTATAGCACCACAGAAATGCTAATTACGGCACCCAAGTAGTGTGGGCAGCAATCAAGCCCTATTCTTATATGGAAATGACCTTAGGTTCTTGAAGCTCATACACCAATAAAGCACCTAACTCTGGTGAGCCTTACAATGCCGTTTAGGTTAGTGATCCATTCAGTTATCCAAGGACCAGTGTAAATTCATTAATACGTGGCAAAGAAGGCTTTAAGCAGTGAGGCTTCAAGGGATGTCTGGTGAAGAGAAGGCACACACTGATAAAATCAGAGACCATTAAAGTATAAAATTATTTTTCAGAGACCCAAGTAACCACATCCTTTTGCAGAATCAACTGAAATAAGACAGTGTAGTACCACACTGAGCTTTGTAATATCATTCCACATACTGGCTACTAGAGCTTTGCAACCCTGTAAAAAATAAGAAACCAAAGACAGCTTCCTTACCACGAATATGAATGAAATCAAAAGAATTAGAAGAAAACCATTTACTTCTGCATTTATAACAAAATGCTGTAAAACTAAATTAATAAATACCTCTGTAATTCAAACGTGCACATAATTTCAAGAGTATAAAATCAATCAGCCATTACATAGAACCAAGGTTTCTGATCAGGCTTAAAATACAAAAACTATTTTCTGATAATGATCAATAGAGGAAAGCTTGGGCAAAAAAAAAAAGGTGGGGGAGGGGACTTTATATAAAATCTTATAAGAGATGCAATCTAATTTTCTTTTCCTACTTTTCCTAAATTCATTTTTCTCATATTTTCTCATATTAATAAATGAAATTATAATTTTCTTCAAAGGTTCTTTGTTAGAACTCTGATGGCTGGGCTAATCCATACATCCATCTTTTAATTTCTACCACCTGAAAATTATCTCTAAGAGGCGACAGGGAGCTTCATTTAGGTCAGGGTTATTGTTCCCTTTTTTAAAAAAGAGGGCAGATATAGAAGAAGGTTCCTTGATGCCATCCCTTTTTTCACCATTGGGAACATCTTTCATTTATGGAACAATTCTATGGAACTGGTCAGGTGGTCTCCAAAGGAGCCTTAATTTCAATTTAGTAATAAAGAAAGTAAGTATTCCTCAACTGAAGGGAAATAAAAAGGGCAGGGGAGGGAGAGAGAGGAAAGGGGAGAGGGGGAAGAGAGAGAGAGAGAGAGAGAGAGAGAGAGAGAGAGAGAGAGAGAGAGAGAATGAGAGAGAGAGAGAACGAACGAGAACACAGCTAGCAAATGCATTCTAGTGTATCTATGGTTCCTATAGCAAGATAATGAAAACAAACTTACTAGAAATATAGATCAAATACTTTTCAGCACGGATATTTATAAAAACTCATTCTTTTAAACTTAATAATGAGTATTTATGCCCATTAAATTTCATCTTATTTTTGTCCCACCATTCTATAGTCAGTCTGAATTTTTTGGATGACTGTTCTGTTAGCCAATATATTAACTATCCCTCTTTGCTTCATGCCACTTGCACATCAACAAAAATACAATTCACTGATAAATTTTTTAATAGACAGGAAAAGATTTCTTTCTTAAATAGAATTTAATTTTTTCCAATTACATGTAAAAATAATTTTCAACATTTACTTTTAAAATTTTTGAGTTCCAAATTTCTTCCCTTCCCCCCTCCCCTGAAAAGACTCATTTTAGACATGGTAATTGTCCCTGGGTCAACTATCTTTGCTTTTTTTTCTTTATTAATTTGTTGGTTTACTTTGAGTTTCAAGTTTTCTCCCCCTCCATCCTCTCCCCCAACCCCTCCCCACTCCATAGAGGCATACAATCAATCAGGTATAGGATCTGCAGATACTTTCACATTAGACAACTGATAAAATTTTAAAAGCAAAAAGCACAAGGATAGCTTTCCCTGGATATACTCCCACTAGATATCTATTAATTAATTAATTAATGATTACTCTAGCTTTCCTTACGGCATTAATCTGGTCCACAATCACATTTTTCCCCTTCCTGAGAAAAACCTTCACTGAAACCAGGCAAGTTCTCTACCAACCAACTTATTTCTTCCCTTAAAAATTTTATTACCTATACCAATTCTTCTATTTCTTGACTACCTATTCTCCTAAATTCACGAAAAACTGTTTTCTGTCTTTTCAACTCCCAATAGAATTACTTTCTCAAAGGTGACCATTTACTTTATTTGTTCTCATCTTTCCTGACCTCTTTGGTCAAGGATTCTTTGTTTTAACTCATCACCCAGTTAAGGAAACTGCATTTAACAAGAAAACAGCCAATGAAGGAAAAGGGGAAATTTTCAGAGTACAGTTATAATGTAAGTATACTCGGGCTGCTATTATAATTAAAGCTCTCATAGTAAGAGTTGTCAGATAATTAAAGCTAGTTTTACCTTTAGAAGACATTTAGGAATCAAACATTTTTCAGAAATTTATAAAACTCATGAATGTATCAATTGGAAAACTTTAGAAAGTCTTATACAACTTTCTCTTCCTCTAAATTGTCAAGCTAAAATGAAATGTATAATTAAGTGTAACCATTTGATTTAAACTGTTCTTTAAGTTTGATGGAATAAGATGAGTAAAGAATTTAAAATGTAGCATGGAATTTCAACTCTCTTGTCCAGTATTTTACAAATATATTACAATACAGAATGTAATAATATAGAATGAGGGTCCTAAATTTCCTTCAGAAAAAAAAGATCATCTTCCCAGCTGAAGCATAAGGCAGACAACATTCAATTAATGTCTTAGGTAGGCAGACCTGTTTTCAATTCAAGTAACTAAGATTTTTCTCTCATAGCAGTAATCCACTCTCAATTGCAAAGGAAAAAAATGAAATGTTACATATTTTGGGGACAAAAAGTGTTATGTTACAGATTAAACAAAGACAATGGGAATGGGTCTGATGGGGGAAAGTAGCACTATTCCCTTAACTCTTATTAATCCTGCAAATGTTATTTTGACTTCTTTTTTTTCCAAGGGAAGATACTTCTTAACACAACATACCCAGGTAGAACTAACAATTCAACAATCATTTATATTAATCTTCTACTATGTGTGAGCAAACCACTAGTACTAGGTCCAAAAGATACAGAGACAAAAGGTGACAATCTCAGCATTTAATCTATTGAGATATACAAATCTTAAAAACCTCAAGTATTAGGGAAAAAAAGTTTGGTTACTATAATCATAACTTTATTCCTAAATGATCTTCCATATAAATAAATGCTCAATTAAATTTTCTTCTATGAAAAGCTAGGGCGTGGGGAAAAAAATGTGACTAGGCTCTTAGTGTTAATGTGTTTCCCCCTGAGTTGTATTACCTTACCTACTTATATAATAAAAATATTTAACTTGCTGTCCTGGTTAAGAAACACCACAGGGGCGGCTAGGTGGCACAGTGAGTAAAAGCGCCAGCCTTGGAGTTGGGATGACCCAAGATCAAAACCGGCCTCAGAAAATGAGCACCCACACATAAATCATGACTAGCTGTGTAACCTTGAGCAAGTTACTTAACCCCAATTGCTTTAAAAAAAAAAAACACCACAGAAATAAATTTTTATAAATCAATAACAGCAATGTCATTTTAAAAATTATGCTCCTTTATCTCTTCTGGTAACCAAGGTCAATTCAATATTAAAGAAACAATATATAAGAATGACCCAAGACAATATCAGGCTCAGATAACTAAAGTTTACCAATACAAATTTCTTGAATTTATGCCCAAGAGACAATTTTCTTTTCCATTAACTTGCTTTGTAATATTAAGAGATACTAATTTTGTCTCAATAATTCCAAGAGATTTCAATGTATCAGTCCCCTCAATACAAATAGCAACTTCTAATATATTTTCAGAAGCCTTTTGTACATCAAAGAAATGCTTTAGTAAACTGTTTCAGCCTTTGATAGTCTACTTATACTCATTCTAAATGGTTTCTTCATTCATTTCCCTTTATTGTTAGATATCTAAATAATCTTTTTATGCTGCTTTCACTTATCATGGAGGTAGTCTGCTTAAAGTCTAATGAAAGTGGGAGTGTACAATGCAAATGTACCACCTTAAAAATAAGATTTTATAATATGTTCTTGCAAAGAGCTTTTTGCAGCCCACTACTAAAGCCTTATTAGATTAATTGCCTATGATCAACCACTCTTATGCTTAATACTGTGATGTGTTTAGCTTCCTATCCTTGAAATTTAGTATGGAAATTTTCTAAAAAAGTCAATGAAGTAAAAAAAGTATAACTGCTAGATAGCAGACTTGTATGACCATATTTTTAATCCATGGATCAAAATAATTAAAATTATAAGAAGATATTTCTGATTTACCATCAAGTGACTTAATTTTGATTTTCATAATGTTGAATTTTACTGTAGGAATTTACTTTAAGAGATTCTGGATTGGGGCGGCTAGGTGGTGCAGTGAGTAAGAACACCGGCCTTGGAGTTGGGATGACCCGGGATCTAATCCGGCCTCAGAAAATGAGCACCCATGCATAAATCATGACTAGCCGTGTAACCTTGAGCAAGTTACTTAACCCCAATTGCTTTTAAAAAAAAAAAGAGAGAGATTCTGGATCTCTAAATATTCTGGATTTGACAGATTATTTTGACTAAAACTTTGGTTCTTTCTTTCTCCTCTTTTACTATGATGAAGGGGTCAAGAAGAAGTGAAACAGATTCAGCTTTTTCATATACTAATTTTTAAGTCTCTTACTAATAATCTACCTAAATATCTTTCTAAACTACTAGAGAGAATATCACTTGTTTAATGATATTTCTATGATATAAAAATGCAATGTTTTCTAATATGCTATATACTATTTTTTAAAATGGTTTATCAAAAATATCAACTTTATCCCATGGTGTAAACTTTTAAAAGGTGAGTTGTGTTTGGTTTTTTTAAGCCCATTTTGCTAAACAGAACATGTTAAGGCTTTCCCTTGTTACCTAAGTAATGTTTATAGACCAATAGTTTTCATAAGCATAAAGGAAAAATATGGCACAGGTCTCCTTGATATTTTCTAACCTGAGTCATTCAGTACTCACCGTGGACCACTAATTACCTAAAATGTCAACAATGATTCTTATTTTCTGCTATTTCAGATAATCATTTCATGTACATGAATTTGATCAGAATAGGTACAAGATTATTAAGCTAGAGCTATAGAAAATTAACTTTGATTTCCTAACCTAGAATTTTTTCTTGAAGTGATTTTTAAAATGCAAACCAGATAACAGGAAAAAAAAACATGTTTTTATACGAAAAAAAACCTCAGGAAAAGACACTTACTGTGAGTGGATGTGATTTCTCATCAAAAATATCCAAGGATCTATCTGAATCTCTATAAAACAAGAGCATGCATTTTTTAAACTAATTCAGGAATATAGTTACCAACTTAGTAAATTATCTGCCATTGGGGGTGGGAAAAAGCTTAAAGTCTAACATGGTTAACAGTACACATATATAGTTTTGTAAATTGTCTTCCTGGATTCTAGCATTATGCTTTTCCTCTATACTTTTTGAGACTTAAAGCCTCAAAGTATTCAGGATAAAAGACTATAATGAGATCTGCCAATGCTGCCTCTAAATATTTAACTCTTTAATGGGCAATAACCATTAAGTATTAAACTGAAATCATGGCCCTATAATTTTGTTAACCTAAAACCAAGACCCTACAATTTAGTTTTTCTGTTAAATAATCCACATATTACTCAAAGAAAAAAAAAACTTTAGCAACACTTCCAATCACAAAATATAGTAGTGTTATGTAAGAGTTTACTTCAATCCTTATAATAGAAAGGGAGGAAATGTAAGGTAATAGATGCCATCCTTTCTTTTTTCCTAATGAAGTTTTAGAAGTTCTAAAATATACGAACCATTTAGGAATTTCTTTCCATTTGCCTCTTACCAGCTTTTGTTATTTTATTGTTGTTATTTATATCTACTTGAACCAATTTTATTTTATCTATACCTGATATTCAATGATGTAAAGAAACCCTATTACCTCTTCCCTAAGGTAGAGGACAACGACTGATGATGACTGTTTATTGGGATGTTGAAAGGTTAAGGATCTTACCAACAAAGTCAATAACTATTAAATTTGACAGGACTTGTTCCCAGATCCGACCAGCTGCCTCCTTATCCACTAAAGCAAACTATTTCTTTGACTGAGCTAAGAGGGTATTAAATTTTTTTTTTAAAGACAGGCAAATCATTCGAAGTTTTGCCTCACCAATTCACTGTGTCCACTGAATTCATAATTACTAATTAACTGCAACTAAGTTAACAAGCTCTTAAAATAAATGAAATGAGAAAACATGTATTAAATTTATAATCACCACCTTATTCTTTCTTTTCATATTTCTGACTGTGATGAATACATGTCATAGGCACAGCATCTCTTTGTAAATATTTAAGGTCAGCATGCCAAAGGCAAAACTAGAAATGATTCCCTCTCTCTTCACTGCTATAAGAAAACCTTTTTAATTATTTCCACAAACTAAATTTGCCTAAAAATGAACCAGACACATGCAAAGTGACAACTTGGAATAACTATAGTTTTAAAAGAGCTCACCTGTTTTTTATGTGGTAGTATATTGCTAACGTCACACTGTGGAGGAAAAAGATAGTTTTATAGCAACATATTTCATTACTTTTCTTGGCTGGAGATCTCTTCTTTACAATACATTTATTTTAAATGATTGTGAAATTCTATGGGCCTGAATACTTTAATTCATGAGCATACCATATTGACAGTCTTCTTGTGTATCTGGCTTACAGTGGAAAAAATATAAAAACTTCAAGAAACATTCTAAGACTACATCAAATTATCCAATATATAAATGATGAAAATTCCACATTTCGTGTGCTTTGTCTCTTTGTATATAGTTATGAAGGCTATATTAAAGTAAATAGCTACCATACATCAGTTAAATGCTGAAAAATTATCCTTCCCTCACTACCAAACCAACTCCCCAAGAATTTTCATGTTTTCTACCATTAGATAGCAAGTAAAATAAAATTTGCTAAATAAAATAATATAAAATTCTTTTTCTGTAATTAGTAGAGAATATTCAAGTGGATTCAATACAGAAGATGGTAGCTATTATGAAGTTTGCAGTGATAAATGAAAAATGTAAATTTACAGCAAGCACTCAACAAATTGTTTTGAAAGAAGATCTGAATGAAAAAAAAAAGTTCTAGGAAGTCTGCTAGTAGCTATTATAGTCTGGGTAAACTTGTCTACTAAAGCATAAAATAAAATTATTTTCATCTATTAATTTTTATTAACAACCACTAACACATATGCCATGTGATCTTGGGATCTAAAATGAAGCCTAACAGAATATGAACTGGAGGGAAGCACACATTTTTTAAAAAAGCATCGGCTTTAATTAAGAAAAGCAGTTACTTCTTTTAAAAATGTGATAATTAAAAAAAAAAAAAAAAGAGTTCCCGATTTCTCTGTTTGGGGCAGCTAGGTGGCGCAGTGAGTAGAGCGCCGGCCCTGGAGTCAGAAGGACCTGAGTTCGGATTTGGCCTCAGACACTTAATGCACACACAAACAAAAACCTAGCTGTGTGACCTTGGGCAAGTTACTTAACCCCAATTGCCCTCCAAAAAGCAAAAAAAAAAAAAAAAAGTGATAATTTAAGATATACATAAGAATGTCTCCTTAGGGGGCTATTTTAAAGAACAGATAATATGAGTTTTCTGAAGGGATACTTGTAAATGAGCTTAAACACAGTTTAATCTATTTAGTAAGTGTTTAAACATCTTTCCTGAAATCCCAATTATAGTTATTATTTTGCTCAGCAAAGTCTTTTTTATAGGCATTGTTTGAATTACTTTAAAATGAGTGGAATCTGGATTTATAGAACTTTACTGTACTAAAATTAGACATTTAAAAGTAATTTAAAAATTTATGAAAATGTAGCACACTAACCTAAAAAGGAGTTTTAGATTCATGAGAGAAGGAGCTGAGGCTCAGGGAGAAAATGTGTCATCATTCCTTATCCCTGATCAACTATTACCCTAATTTCAATGAAACTATGAACACATCTCTACTGAGTGACTTAGGAGGCATGACAATGGAACATTGCTAGCTATACTACTTCTACTACTGCTGCCACTGCTGCTACTGCTACCGCTGCTACAACCAAGAGATAAAAGGGTATTCTGAAATAATATAATTTGAGATTGGTAAAATGTAAATACTCCCATAAGATCAATTACTAAGCTACTCAGGTTCGTAATACTGAAAGAGAAATTTATTATGAGACTATATCAAGATTCTGAAGTATACATTTCTATATAGAAGATATTTATTTATAGATAAATCCAGTTTAGGACAACAATGCACAAAATTTCTAGAACTGGAAAGAGAGAATCCCAAAGAATTGTATTTCCTAGTTCATAATTCAGCAGTCTGCTCCTGGGCACTAAGAGTACTTAACAGCTGTGCCTCACACAATGTCTTATTATAAATCTCTTACAGTTAAGAAGCTTGTTTGGAAATACTATTCTCTTTCCATGCATACACTTCCTTTCTCAGATGACTACTACAGGATAAGCCAAGAATCTCCATACAAATGAAAAGTTACACTAGGAATCTGAATTCACTGAGACGACTATTTCACAGCGCATTTCAGTGTATGATGCCAGAACACAACACAAATGAGGTTCAGCATGTATCATTACTCTATCATTTACTTAGCAGCAGAGCTAACTGTCTGGTCCATTTTGAATTACTTGGATATAGGCTTTGCGTGATGTTAATCTTCAATGTTTGGAGAAGGTGTTCTTAACTTTTCTGTATCACAGACCTCTTTCTTTGACAGTCTGGTGGACCCTATGGACTACTTTGCAGAATATTTTTAAATGTACAAGAGACATAGGATTACAAGAAAAACTAATTACGTTGAGATATAGTTCTCAAAAATTTAAAAAAAAAAACACACCAAATTTATTGATCCCATGTAAAAATACTCTCTATTCAAGAGTGGAAGTCGGTTAGTTTTGAAATCCTTGCTTCTGATAGTTAATACTAATCCTGCTAATAAAAAGGGCTGGTATGGGATACCTTTATTGGGTAGAAAACAGAAAAAAATTCCATTTGCACATAACTCCTACCTTTTGGTCATACAACAATGGAATATCCTAGTACAGTAAAAACCAAAACAGTCCTGTGTGGGAAATGGTTTGGGAGTCAAGCACACTGGGTGCTTGTTTGGCCTCTTTCTTACCCAAACAGCAACAGGACCTTAGACCACCTGACACATCCCCTAGTCTCACCTGCCAACTCTGTAAAATAGGGTAACTGAACTAGACTTCTAGGGTCCCTTCCAGCTCTGAAATTGACGTATGATTTTCCTAGAGTGTATCCAAGTCAGCAGGATAACATTTAAGCCCTTAGAAAACACCCACTTTGATAAGTAGTCACTAAGCAAAACTGGAAAGCATTGGCCCTCCAAAGGCCAAGCATCTCCAGAAGCTACATCCTCATACCAAGTTCAAATCAAGTGAAGGAGAAATATTAAATACTTCTGAAAAAAAAAAGAATTTCTTGCAAAATAGAAAGTTGGATTATAATCCTTCAATTTCTTTACTGGAAGGTCCCCCAAACCACTAATAAAAGATAACTCACAAAGTCAAATAATATTACCCCTCTTCCAAATCTGGCCAGAAGTTGTCTTGGCAACATTTAAAAAAAAAGAATCCTGATGAGTCTTTTCAAATAACTTAAGAATATTAAATACTAAGTACTCTGATGATGAAGGTATCAAATTCTTCATAGACTAGGGGAGGAAATCGCAAAACCTCTCACCTGTATTTTATTAACTCTCAGCAGGTCAGAGGGAAGAATTTAATAAAGGAGACTGCTCAACATCACTGAGAAAATTTTAAAAGCTAGCTAACCAATAACACCTTCAAGGAACAATACATTTCCCATAAGTGCTGGACTTTGGAAACATTTGCAACAGTCTCCTAAAACCATTCTTTGAAGCATTACTAATCCTCATGCCTTAATCTAAGATTTTAAAGAAGGCTGAAAGCAATTTTTTTCTATCTTATTTATTCTGAGAATTTTATTATGATGTCCCTAAAGGAAACAGGTTTTGCACCATACTAGTTATTCCCCACCTGAAATCACTCTTCCGATCAACTGTGATGACAAAGAACAAGTTTTCTACTTTTGGTTTGGAATATTAGCAAAGTAAAAGAAAATTAAAACACCATCAGTTGTTGTTACTAAAAGGAATTTTATTCAATTCCTTTCATGTGGCTTCAGACTCAGTATTAATTAAAATGTTAAAATATATAATTGTTATATAAGGCTTTGTACCCAGGCATGCAGACATTGACTGATGATAGAGAATAATCTCAGAGTTTCAATAAGCCAGAATCTATCATTTTTTCTGCAGTGGGTTTTTTTAAACTACTAAAGTTTTAAAAACTGAAGCCCATTTATGGCTTTTTTAAACATCAGAATTTAGTTCTTTACTACAGAAACAATAAGGGTTTCATCCAGCATCTATAACATAGTATGGATTTAATTTAATAGTCTTAAAATATGGAGGGGAGGTCTGTTGTAGTCATTATGTGCATGTATGTATGTGTGCACACATGCAAATGTACACACATGGGCATGTAGTGGTGGCTTTAAGAAAACTCTTGGAAGGGATAAGGCAACATGAAATATTTGGGCAGGGGTATCTCCTGGATAATGTTGCATGTTTGGCTTCCAACAACTTGGAGAGAGTTTATTTTTTTCCCTTGTAAGTACGAAAATGAGATCCAGATGTTTCCTAACCTTGAGGAATTCTAATACATGTAGAATTAACAACAAGTCTGAAGATATTTTCTGCTATGAAACTGAACTGCAGCAAGAAGAGGTGAGGGATGGCACAGACTACAAAAATCTCACTACAGGTGTCCAGTCTGGTCACTGTGTACCTAGAGTTTCCATCCAGTGTTCAGGTGAGGATAACATACCTAATGGAAAGTTTTGTCTGAGAGGATTCTCTTTGTCCTGGGAATTTAAAGGTTAAAAGGTCTGCTAAAGCACCTGTGGCTGAATACTTGGAATAGGATTCCTTTATACATAGTTTTCAGAACAAGCTCACATTCTTTATGAGAATTATAGTTACATATTCATTCACTATATATATATATATATATATATATATATATATATGTTCATAGCTACAGTGAATGACTATCATTGCATTTTCTTATTTTATTTACTCTTTTGAGCATTTCTCCCCAAGTAAAAAAAAATTTTCTACTTATATCTAAAATAGAGATAGAGTGGAAAATAAAAGCCCCAGTTGGACAATTTCAGAAATATGAAGGGTTAACACCACAAATTTATTTTTTCAAATTAGAAAGATGATAAATGAAACCAAGTTTTAAAAAATCCACAAGTTTAAACTGACATATAAAATAGCATCAGAAATTCAATGAAATGTATTGCCAGTAGGGGGACAAGTCATTCCTTCTAAAAGTAGCCTGGAAAGAAGTTGTAAGCTGCTATAGTGCTTTGCAAAAAAATGAGAAGCTTGTCTAGAAATTCTTTATTTTAAAATCAAAATGTCTTCCTCTTCATTTTCCCCAATGCTTGAGTTATTTGAGTAATGTAAGGCATCAAATAAAAGATTTTTCTGTGACAGCTTACTTAAGTTTTTTCCTTCCTTCATATGGCATAGGATATAAATATAAAATCCCATATTAAGGTCTGGGAAATCAACCTAGAAGCTGAAACAAGTCTCTGAGAAACAAGCTTCTGAGGGTCAATTCGCTGACTAAAAATGATGACCTGATCTCAAAGAGTTTCCAAATTTGCTTTTAGCATGAAGAAAGAGTGATTTGTCACTCAACTTTTGGCACTTTAATTGTACTTACCACTTGATTGTGCTTCTAAGATTAGGCTGGCTGACTGTGCTGTCATCTATAAATATTGTTGAGCACGAGCTATATTTTTTAGTGAGCTGCCCTGGAGACAACTGAAGGGGAAAGGAAATAAAGAGAAATGGTAATGGTAATTTTTTTAAAGGTAAATCCCCCACCCCCCTATAGATTACTTCAAAACATGAAATTGCATTTAACACACACACACATACATTCCATAAATGTATTAAGTATGGGATAATACCATGCATCACTGTAGGAAAGATGTAAAAATTTGGATTAAAGAAATATTTGAAAAGTACTTTTAAAACATCCACTAGGTAGAGCCTCAATGAAACATCTGATAGCATCTCCTTTTTAACACAGGTACATACATCTTAGAAAAAGATCTGTGATTTTTAAGGACTAATGAAAAAGAGCTGAAAATTATTTTTATATTCTTATATTTATATTCTTTATAGTATTATATTCTATTATTTCAATATGGACTGAATGCAATAAATATTCATGGCAATAAAACACTAAAAGCTGAAATAAAATTTGTATGGGGGCATTTTATTGTAGTAAATAAGAATTGACAGGCATCATGGACAGACAGACACCCTTAGAGTCTTGAAGAGCTGGGTTTCAGGTTGGCTTCTCACACACACTGGCCATGTAACCCTGGGCAAGTCCCTTTACCCCACTGAGAATTCTCATCTATTTCCCAAGGTTCCTTTAAGCTCTAAGGCTATATTATGATATGATGGGAGCAGTTAGGAGGCAGTACAGTACACATTAGGCCTGGAGTCACAAAGACATGACTGCAAATGTGACCTCAGAAACTTACTAGCTGTGTGTCACTTAAATGTCTGTTTGCCTCAGTTTCCTCAATCATACAAAGGGGCTAATAGTTCCTGCCTCCCAGGGTTGTTGTGGGACTCAAACGAGATACTAACCATATGACACCTGTACAGCATTTGGCATAGTGCACTATATAAATGTTAGGATTATTATGATATGCACAGAACAGACAATATAGGAACATGAATCTCTTAACTATGAATAAACCATCAAAATACGATCCTCCTGGAATTTATATTCACTTTGTTAAACATGGGAAACTTTAGGTCCTCAGCTTATAATTTCAGAAAAAACTTGTAATCCACCTCTACTTACTGTAAACTATGTTTGAAAGCAATTACCACTTGGAAGATAGTAAAAACTAAATCATTAGTTTAGACTTCAAAAACTAAATATAATAATTCTGACAGGACTTGGGGAAAAGAGGTTTATTTTGAATATTATAAAATGTTCATCTGATCATTTAACAAAAATATCAACTATTTTAAAGTACTTTAGAAGTTTCACTTATCTTTTTTTGTATGTCATTTTTGTGAATCATTTTCAAATCTGTAAGCTTCATGAGGGGCAGAGCCTTTATCTTATCTAAATTTGGCATGCTAAATTGTATTATTTGTAAAAAAAAAAAATCATGCCACACTGCTCAGGTTGATCCTTTTCTATACATTACTTATTTATTCATTAAGGGAATACTTTTAGCAGGGAGGACTTGGTTAACTTTGTTCCAACTGTTATATATATTTAAAAGTTAACAAAATTGCATTGCCTTGAAAACAGATAAACTTAATGGGGACCACAATTGTCCAATCTTATCCTGGATCATCTTATCCCAGAACTGGTGGCAGTTCTGGATTATTCTTATAACATTTAAAGTAACTAAAATCTTTGATAATCGGCATCATATAAGTAACTGATAAAATGCTCCTTCAGTTTCTTTTGACAGTAAGATTACCTTCCATTTCTTCCCTTGCTTCCTGGCATGAAGTCATACCTCAATCACTTTCAACAGAGAGGAATCAAGAGAAGGGGCTTAATATATAATCTATTTGGGGACTGTATCAAAACAAGAAATCATTAACATATATTGATGAGAGGAAAAATGATTCCATTTGCCTCATAAAATGGAAATCTAAAATCTCAAATAGATGTAATGCTTTCAGTTATGACCTTTTTAAAGTTACTAAGTAGGATAAAGATGCCTCTTAAGGGGCGGCTAGTTGGTGAAGTGAATAGAGCACAGGCCCTGAAGTCAGGAGGACCTGAGATCAAATCTGGCCTCAGACACTTAACACAGAAACTAGTCATGTGACCTCGGGCAAGTCACTTAACCCCAATTGCCCTCCAAAAAGCAAAAATAAATAAAAATAAAAAAATAAAGATTCCTCTTAAAAGTTACTGCCATCAAATAGTATTGAAATCCCCATATTCACACAACACTGGAAAAAAAGGGAAATAACAGACTCAGTCTTCAACTCCTAAAGACTTAGGACAGAGGTTAGCAACCTGTTTGTCCCTAGACTGAATCTATCCTAACCAAAGATGCTATAAATATTATGAAATTATTAAACTTGGATCATAACCATGTTCTTAGTCTTGTAATAAACTTCTGGAAAGGAGAGTCTTGAGAATCACTCCATCCAAGGGAATAGCCATTATTACTCATACCCTTTCCCCAAGCTATTAGCCAAAAGATTCAAGATCAAGTGTCCCCCCTCCCCCCACTATGGAATGGAATAGTAAATAGTAGTGCATTATGAACACAGCCCAACTCAGTAAATATCTGGGAGAAGTAGGATGATCTGATGAGTCAATGAAGACATGTTACATGCCATTTAGTTTTGGTTCATGGGTGACATACGTTGACTCTACTGATTCAGCACAAATTTCTCAGAGAGGAAATTTTAAGATGTTTGAAGAACGGAAAAAAGCGGCATGTGGCACAAATAAGTTGTAAAACAGTATGTTAAGTGTAAAAAGCAGATAAAAATCCTACTCAACAGCTGTTATGATCACAATTTGAAATATGGTTAGGTTTCTGGTTTAAACTCAGTTCCCTTCCACTGAGAAGTTCTATCACATCAATCTTATTTTATCTACTTTTAAAAAAAATACTAATTTATTTTTCATTTTCCTTTTTTTTCCAAGAACATTTTGCTGTAAGTTTCCATTTCAAGAGTTTATCCATCAATGAAAATTCAGTATTTCACACAAGTTGAATACCTTTCACCAGGGTCTTAGAAGACAGAAAAAAACATGTTTCCCGATGTATAAAAAATTATATTGTCAAAGACTTATCTAGATTATCTTACTTTTTATTTTCAATGCATGTCTTTAAACCATGGGAATGTTTCTGAAATTCAACTTTTAAAGGGATATCAAAATTGAAGAAATATTAAGCCAAAAATATTTTCCCCTTAATACATGTGGTATATATTAAGATATTGAAATCAGCAAGAGATGTAGAAAAACTGATAAAAAATAATTTAGCATTATTAAACTAACAGTATTAGGCTATTTCTGTTCACCGGGGACCCTGGTACAATTATTTTTACTTTTTAGCTACTTAATTGCTCTTTCAAAAAACATTACCCTTGAACTGCTATTTACTTACATGGTTTATATGGTTGCTCTTCCTCTTTTCTCTCACTAAGAATAAAAACAAATTAACCAATTAATTCTGATATTTATAGCTTGGAAAAATTAGTGATATCACTAATATATATCACTAAGATATATATATATATACACACACACATATATACACACATATACATAAAAACAAGTTACATGCAAAATTAGAGATATAATTTAATTTCATTATAAATTAACATCTGCATAACATATAGTATATAAAAGTCTGTTCTGTTTTGTAGTTCCCAATACAAATTCTAAAATTAATAGACAAGATAAGCTACTCCACAGGTAGAAAGGACCTCACAAAATGAAATCTGTAATAATATTATCAGTTTCACTTTGGGGCCTAACAGATACAGATACAAAGGGAAGACAGTCTACACAGTGAAATAGGCAGAACAAATTAGGTTAGCATGTGTAACTTTCTCATATCTGATTTCTCAGCAAAATAAAATTTAAGAAAAAAAGAAAGAGGTCATATTCTAGGTTTAACAACTGGAAGTCCAATGTACTGATTTACAGCTAGGTGTGCTCCATCATGTATCTCAGTCATTCGATGGTTCTATATGACGCTGTTACTGTCAAATTAAATCATTTTTTAAAGAGCTAAAAGGTAACACTGCATTTTCAATTAAAACAGTACACTCATCTTAAAATTAATCATCTATGACATGCAATCTTATAGAGCTTATAAAAACCAAGTGGATAAAAAGGCACTAACATTGTCTAGTCCCTAGGTACTCTTGCATGCTGCTGGGGGCAGTGTAGAAACTGATTAGTGTAGACTCTGATAAAGAAGCATGACAGCTACAACCTTCCATTCATTTAATTTTTTTAGTCTGAATAAGACTAGTCAATGACTTTAGGAAACTGCTGGCTTCCTATGAGGAAGAATGGGGTTAGAGCAACTCAGGTGATTTACTTAAGATAGACAAAGTACACACACAAAAAGTTATTGGACAAAAGCCTGATTTGGATTCCCTGCTCATGCCAGGAGGAATCTGGTGAGATATATTATACTTTTATTTCTGCAAACAATTTTACATGCTATTCAACTAAATAACGTTCAAAAGGAAAACACAGGATCCAAGTTATCTGCCTTTAATCATACAAAGAGAATATGTCAGTCAAGTTTTTCACAGGGGCAACAATCTCAAAGAACTAGGAATCTACTTTAGGGAAAGCAAGCAAATGGCAGTTAACAGGAAATTCTGAATTTCTCATCTCTATCACACAGTAGACAGAAGAGATATTAGCCTAAAGTTAGCTTGCTGGTATAAACGAGACTATTATCTTAGAGGACCAGTAATTTATATCTGGTTAAGGGAACCATGAAAGACTGGCACTATGGCATTAGATTGGTACAACCAATTATAACCACACAGAATGAGCTTGGTTAGGCTAAAATACTGGATGGATGTAGAGACTGGACTCATCTTGAAGGGAAGAATGATATTTATCCACCTTTAGGACATATGCTAAGCCAACTGTCCTAAACTAAAATTCGTAAGAGACCAGAAATAGGTTCAGGAGACACAGTCAAAGATAACTTTCCACTGATGTACACTTTATCAAGTTATTCTACCTTACCTGACTATCCCCTTTACTTCATAAAGCATTTTGAAAAATCCTGCTTTGTATCAATTGTATTAAGGAAAGAAAGGCCAGGAGAATAGAGAAAACAGAGATAGTAGGGCCAACACATCAGCATATCTGAGATGTGAGCCTATGTTTGACATTCATTAAGGCTGGGCCTTCCTCCTTTCGCCCCCTTCCTTCCCATTCCTACTTGGGAAATTTCTTTACAAAGTACACCTCCTCCCCCCAGGACTAGGCACGTCACTTTATTGGGTTATGACAGAGTCAATGGGAGACTAAAAGCTTCAAAATCTTAAGTGGTCATAATGAATGCCAGGCAGTAGGTAACCTCAGTTGATCACAGATCACAACATGGTACTTAAATAAGTCCCAAATCATGGGTTCACTTCCTATGTGAGCACATCAGATTTAAGCTCTTATAGCTTGAAAGCACCCTTAATTATGGCTATCTTACAAATGAGTTTGCTTTATGGAGACAGAGTAGCATTGTGAAATAGCCAGCAGAAATTTATTTTTACTCAAAATGCTGATTAGTAGAGGCAATTGTGGCATAGTGGACAAAGAACAAGATTCAGTTATCAGAGGATTTGGGGTAGGTCTGATATTTGCTATCTGTGTGACCTTGGACAAGTCATTTTCCCCCTATCTTGGTCTATCCAACTCCATCACTTGCAAAGTGATAGAGCTGGACAAGTTACCTATCTACAACCTGTATATAAAAAATATATAGCATTATATTAACTGATATAATGGCAAACAAAATTAACCACATACATTTATCAGTGTTACATGAAAGCTGTTTAAATATCAAACCATGATCCTGAATAAATTATATATATATATAAAAAATTCCTAGCCAAAAAGGGGCAACCTATAACAGAAAAAAGTGAGGTCTCCTCAGAAAAGAAAATCAATGTCCAAAAAAAAAAAGAAAGAAAGAAAGAAAATGAATGTCACCTTACCATCAGTCTGGGATTTGCTCAAAAATATTGTGCTTGCTCTAGGGTGGTCAGATGGGTTTGATTCCATGGCTAAATCTGTTAAGAAAATACATAAGGAAAAATGTGAGATAGTTTAGCACATTTAAAAAATACCCATAAGTCTTTTTAGGTGCACTGTTTTGTTAACTGTTTTTTAAAGTCACATCCAAGGTAAAGGTATAATAAGACTGTATATGAATGAAATCCATGCCAAATTTTTAAAAATCCTAACAATAGAAAAGAAATGCTATGGAATCCTTGTGTGCTGGAATGTCAATAAAAATGGAATAATGGGGGGATATATAAAATACAACCTGTCCAATCTGAGATTGAGCTAAAAATATAAGACTGGGAAAACTTCAAAACTAAGTCAGGCAATAATAACACAAATATAACAATCTACAAGGAAATTAGCAGAATATTTTCACATGCAAGACCAATGCATTATGTAATTACTGATAACCATAAAGATGGCCACTGTGACAAAAGAAAAAAACCAAGTTATTAGTTATTTCATTAAAAAAATTTACAAGAATAGTTTAAGTAAATAATTGAAAAAGTATTAAAGCACATAACGCAGAGGAAGTCTGAGATTTCTAAGTGAACATTTGAAGAAGAGCTTTACATTTGATATGTACAACATTCCTATCAGGTAGGCACCGCCAATAAGTATCCTCATTTGACAGTGAAGGAAACTAAGGCTCAAGAGACTTCTGGTGCCAAATCTGAACTCAGATCTTCACAACTCCAGAACTGGCGCTCTATCTACTGCACGAAGCTGCTCAAGTTAACCCAAACTAAAAATACATCCAGCAGTCACTTTGAGGCTACAGGACAAAAATCATATGGGGGTGGGAGGGAGGCTTGCAAATATCATTCAAATACAGAAAAGTCTTTTAAAAAGCATGGCCTGGTAGAAACCAGAAAATACCATTAAGCCATGTCCCTCACTCACCCCCAATACAGAGAAAGAAACTTCAAATGCCAGTTTTTTAAAGAGTCGAAAAAGAGGAAGACAAACTAAAGAACCAGTAGACTACTTGGACCAAGGTATAAAAAATGGCATGCATATTCAGGATAAACAGGAGATAAAAAACTAAATGAATGACCTTTTTTTTTAATGCGAAAGATGTTAAAGTGATTCTATTTTAATACTGTCATTCAAAGCAGAAAAGTAAAAGGTATTAGGTCAAATAGTTAAATGGATTAGGTTTAACTGGTTAACTAGAATTAGGTCCCAGAGACTGGATGACAGAATATACAAGTTTTCAAGAAATTCACAGTTAACAGAGTGATGCTACAAACCCAAAACACACTCAGTCACTAAGAACAGTCACTGTATCAAAAGGCAGTGAGTTTGCAACCCTTTTAACTTATCTGCCTCGAGGTATAGACAACTTATTGGTATTTAATATTTCATGTTACATTTTATACTTTACATTTCCTTGAGGACAGAGTTGACATAATATCCTCCGCAAAACCTAAGATGGCCAGAGAATGACAGTCTAATAAATGAAAACATGATCACAACCAAAATGTTACAAGGGACCTCGGAACCATGATTCTCATTTTCATAAACAAGCTGGTATAATTTTTTAACAGAGATTATGATCTTTGAATGTAAATCAATTGTTTTTTGGGGGGAAATCAATTATTTTGAGAAAGGCAATATAATTCCTATAAAAATAAATAATTATATAAGAATTTTTTAAAGAAGCCACAAAGGGTGAGAAAAAATCACTTTGTAAATCTTTGAATTGCCATGTAAATGAAAGTAATTATTAGCAATATAAAAGAATAGAGGTTAAACAGGAAAGAGCATACTCAACATTTGGGAAGCTAGGGTGAAGAACCATACAGAACCCCACAAGCTCCCCCCATATAAAAAATCATGAATAACTCCAGGCCCCTCCTCAAACCTTTATTTTTCATAATTCTGATCATATTTATTGAACACAAAAACCAAGTACAACAAAACACTACACACATAAAAAGTTGCAGTTTCTATGTGAGATTACTATTTTTGCACACTTTGTAGGCTTCCCAGCCACCTCTGAAGCTGCAGCAACTGCTTCACTGCAAAGACAGGATGATCACAGCAGAAGAAAATCAAGTTACTACTAAGCACAGGTGGCAGAGAGATAAAGAGAAGGCATTACGGGGGCGGAGCCAAGATAGTGGGGTAGAAACAGCACGTCCAAGGCACTCTCCCCCCAGATCACCTCCAAACTATGTAAAAGGGGACTCTGAACAACTTCTGGAGCCCCAGCACCCACAGAATGACACAGAAAAGCTAACCTCCCACTGAGGGCAGCCCAGGAGCCCTGCAGGAAGGACCAGCACAGCGCTTTGGGAGCCAGCAGCTCTCAGAGACCACCGGGGTTTTAGCCACAGGGCGGCAGGGCCAGCAGCCAGCTGAAGGGACCCCAGAACACCAGCAGATGTGGCGATTCCAGAATTTTCAACACAGACAGGGCTAGGACAAAGTGAGAGGTTAGTGCCCTATGGACTTTGGGACCAGTATTTAGGGAACTCGTCAGCTTCCTGCCCTAGGGGCTAGAAGCCGCTGAGGAGACACGCCATTTTTGCAGTTTCCAGTGGCAGCTAGGGAGATCCAGCGATCAGTCTTGGGGGATATTCTCTCTTGCTTTAACCTCCCTAGATCTGGATTGTGGTCTGGGGTGGAGGTCGTGGGGTGGGTATCCAGCTTGCCAGAAAGTTGTGAAGACCCCAACGTTCGGGACAGAAGCTCCCCTGTCTGGTGGCAGAGTCCTACTGTGGCAACAAGCCCAAAAGTCAAGTAATTAAGTGGCAACATGCCAAGGCAAAGGAAACAAAATAAACAGAAAAATGCAACATTAGAATCCTATTTTGGGGGCAAAGAGGATTGAAGTATGGAACAGGAAGAAGACTGTGAGGTCAGAAATCCTGCTCCAAAAGCCCCAAAGGAAAACATGAGCGGGTTGCAGGCCATAGAGGGCCTTAAGAAGGACTTTAAAAATCAAATAAGAGAAGTGGAGGAAAAATTGGGAAGAGAAATGAGAAGGATGCAGGGAAAGTATGAAATGAGGGTCAACAGCCTGACTGAGGAAAACAACACCTTAAAAAATAGACTAACTCAAATGGCAAAGGAGGCCCAAAAGGGCAATGAGGAGAAGAATGCCTTAAAAGGTCGAATTTGCCAGATGGAAAAAGAATCTCAAAAGCTCACTGAGGAGATTCATTCCTTCAGTTAGACTGGAGCAAATGGAAGCTAATGACTTTATGAGAAATCAAGATGCTGTTAAGCAGATCAGAACAAATGGAAGAATAGAAGGCAATGTGAAATATCTCATGGGAAAAACCACTGACCTGGAAAATAGATCCAGGAGAGACAATTTAAAAATGATTGGACTACCCAAAAGCCATGATCAAAGAAAGAACCTGGAAATCACCCTTCAAGAAATTCTTAAGGAAAATTGCCCTGATGTTTTAGACCCAGAGGGCAAAACAGAGGTTGAAAGAATCCACCAATCACCTCCTGAAAAAGATCCCAAAAAGAAAACTCCCAGGAATATTACAGCCAGGTTCCAGAATCCCCAGATCAGGGAGAAAATACTACAAGCAGCCAGGAAGAAACAATTTCAATATTGTGGAAACACAATCAGAATAGCCCAGGACCTGGCAGCTTCTACACTGAGGGATCGAAGGGCATGGAATATGATATTCCAGAGGGCAAAAGAGCTGGGAATGAACCCAAGGGTCACCTACCCAGCAAAACTGAGTATTTTGTTTCAGGGGAAAATATGGTCATTCAGTGGAAAAGAGGACTTTCAAGCATTCTTGAGGAAAAAACCAGAGTTGAATAGAAAATCTGACATCCAGACACAAGAAGCAAGAGATGCCTGAGAAGGTAATCAGGCAAAAGAAATCAAAAGGAACTTATCAAAGTTGACCTATTTACATTCCTATATGGAAAAACAATGACTGTGACTGATGAAACATTTCTCAGTATGAAAATAATGGAAGAAGGGTGTATGGTCATATGAATACATGGGAATGTGTGTATATATGTTTAAAGTTATACATGGATAGAGGGCATAGGTTGAATTTGTTGGGAAGGGAGGATATTTAAGGGGTGAAATTATGAGGTGAGAGAGGAAAATGGCAAGAGGAGATGGGGAGAGACAGGGTAGGGTAAACTATCTCATGTAGAAGAGGCAAGGGGAAGTGGTTGCAAGGGAGGGGAAGAATAGGAAGGCAAAAAGGCAAAACCACATTCTCATTGAATTTGGTTTGGAGAGAATGACATACATACTATATGGGATATCTCAACCTACAGCAGAATGGGGGAAGGGGGATGAGAGGAAGGATGATGGATGGGAGGGCATCCTTGGGGGGAGGGGAGGTTGGAAGTACCCACTATAGAAGAGGGACAGGATCAAGTAGGGAATGGACCAGGTGGGGCGTAGGATGGAATTATAAACAGCCTTGTACAATATATCTACTATGGTAATATTTTACATAGCTATACATGTACAACAAATACTGAATTACTTATCTTCCCAGAGGGAATAGGTGACAAGGGAGGAAGGGAATGGATCTGAAATTCGAGGTCTTAAAATTAAATGTTTCAAATATATATAAATACTATTATCAATACTCTTTTGCATGTAATTGGGAGATAAGATGTGCAGGCATTGGGGCACAGAGATTCACCTTGCCCTAATGGAAAAGTCGAAGGGGGTATGGGAGAAGATATGGGAGAGAGCAGATTGGAGGAAGGAATATCTTGTGGGACTGCTATTCTGGGATGGTGGGTAGGCGAAAAACGGGGAAAAAATTGCAACTCAAAATCTGGCGCAAATGAATGATGTAAACCAGAAGTTAATAAAGCATTTGTTTAATTAAAAAAGAGAGAGAAGGCATTCCCAAAGAGAGTGCATCTTAGTGTGCTGAAACTTTTAACAAAATTTAATATTAATAATTAACATTTATAATGAATTTACATGTGTATTCTTAATGGCAATAATTGATAAAATAAACAAACAATATACAGCATTTATGACTTACTAAATTACTAATTTTTTTACTTTTCATTACATATGTGCATTGGTACAAATTTCCAAAATTTCCCATGTAATTATTGATGGGCAATCCCCAAAATAATTAAGACTGTATTGAGGGAAGACTGGAATTTAATTATAGAACTAAAGTTGTGGAAGTTAAGGCATCATACAATCTAGAACGTATTTCATGGATGAAGAATTTACTTAAGAAAAAAAGGGAAACTGGGGTCATTTGCTGAGAGCTTCCTCTTCTCCTATACCTCAGATGCCTTCTGCCATTCTCTTCTCCATCAACGCTACTCTTAAAAGAAGAGATAGCCCTATGCCTTGACAAAGCAAATCCCTCCTACCTGCATCATTCCATCCCATCTGCAGCAGACTGCCCCATCTATCACCTCTTCTCTCACTTATCTTCATTCTTTCCCTATCTACTGGATCATTCTCTACTACCGACAAACATGCCCATAACCACTTAATCCTTTCATCCCTGTGGAACTATCATCCCATATCCCCCTTCTACCCTTTGTAACAGCTCTCAAATATGCTTCTTTCTCTCCTCTGATACTGCCAGCCCTCTGATAATAATATAATTATATATTTATATTTTTGATTGGTAATACCAATCAAATATACCAATTATAATATAATAATAATAATAATTGTTATTATTATTATTTTCCCCTCATGCCTAGACTATACTGCAATGGTCCGTTGATTGGTCTGCCTACCAGAAGTTTCTCCCCACCCAAGTCTTTCCTCCATTCAGAAGCCAAAGTGATTTTCCTAAAGCCCAGGTCTGACCAAATCAAACTATCCCAACACCCTACAACTCAATAAACTCCAGTGACTCCCTAATTACTTCTATGATCAAATACAAAATCATCTGCTTGGTCTTCAAAGTCCTTTGATAACTCAGTCCTCCCTCCACCTTTCCAGTCTTTTTTTTTTTTTCATTTTGGAGAGGGGAAGGTAGGGTAATTGGGATTAAGTGACTTGCTCAAGGTCACACGGCTAGAAATTGTGTCAAGTGTCTGAGGCAGGATTTTAACTCAGGTCTTCCTAACTCCAGGACTGGTGCTCTATTCACTGCACCACCTAGCTGCCCTTAGTTACTCTATTTTTTAAGGTGTTATTTTCTTCAGTATTTGGGGTGGCCTCCTTCAGCAGGCTGTTGACTCACTTTGCATGATTTTCTTACATCATTCTCATTTCTCTTCCCAATTTTTCCTCCACTTCTCTTACTTGATTTTCAAATTCCTTCTTGAGCTCCAACATGGCCTGTAACCAGTTTATATTTTTCTTGGAAGCTTTTCATGCTTTGCTGTCTTCTTCTGGTTCCATGTTATGATCCTTTTTGTCCTCAAAAAAGGATTCTATGGTCTGTTTGTGCTTCCTCTGCTTGCTCATCTTAACCAGCCAATTACTTGACTTTTGAGCTCTTTGCCATGGTAGAACTCTGCTTCCAGAGTGGAGAGAGCTGTGTCCCAAATTGCTGGGGGGTTTTGCAAATGTTGTTAGAGCTGTTGTCCGGGCTATGAGGAGGGTGCCCTCTCTACAGCCACCATGAGCTCTGGCACACTGACATTCCTCACCCCAGGACCACCACCCAAGACTGCTACCCAAATCCAAGCAGGTCAAAGCAAGAGTGATTACATTCTGAATGGTTGCTTGGTTCCCCCCCGCCCCCAATCTTCAGGCCAGGAGCTCCAGAGGCAGCCATGCCACAGCAGCTGTAGCCCCCTCTTACCTCAGGGGCAGGGGCCAGACGACTGTACTCTTCTCTTAACCTGCATCAACAAGGATCCCCACTGACCTTTTAATTTCTCTTTGGCATTTATGAGTTGAGAAGTCTGGAAACCTCAAAAGCTTCTTGTGGTTCACTTTCTCAGTCTGCTCTAGCCCCTAAGTCTGGGCCAGCTTAGCTCATGGACTGTGCTTGGCTCCCAACTCCAGTGCAATAAACCCTTCCTGTTAGCCTGCCGGGCTACCTTCAGTGGGAGATTTGTTTCTGTCACTTTGTGGGTTCTGTAGCTCTAAAATTTGTTTAGTCATATTTTACAGGTATTGGAGGCAGTTGGTGTAGGAACTTGAGGTTCCTGCTTTTACTCTGCTGGGTTGGCTCTGCCCCCCCCTCCCCCTCCCCAGCCTGGAATTCCCTCCCTCCTCATTTCTACCTCTTAAATTTCCTGGCTTCCTTCAAGTCCCATGCAAATTCTAACCTTCTCCAGGAAGCTTCTTTCAGACTTTCAATTCTGATGCCTTCCCTCCCACCCCTACCATTTTATTGTGAGCTCCTTGCAGGCAGGGACCATCTTCTGACTTTTCTTTTTATCTCCAGTGCTTTTACTTACTGATTGACAAGGATAAATTGGTATTTCTCTGAATGTAGAATTAAAAAGCATAGTGCTCTTGAAGCAAACTAGGTACTTTTATATATATTTATAAATGTTTTGGTATAGGGAATTCCTTGGTTGGGAAATTTTGACAACACAAGTCAGTGTCTCTGCACCTTAAAGTCTTAGCAAGCTATCGAGGGTTTCCTCACACCAGTGAAATCACAAGTCTAGTCTATCTCTAAAAAATATTTGGAAGACAGGATTCGCATTAATGCCCAAGTGTATGGTGCTATTATAAGTAATGAAATATAAAGCTGACTAAGATCAACATCAGGTAGATTTCTTGAAGCTTTAAGCGTGACTGAAAAAGTAACAGGAAAATATTAATGTGGATCTTGACATCCAGTTAGGTAAAAAAAAAAGCTGTAAACATAGATATATTTATATACGTATGTGTATACATAAACATTTATATATACACAAAAATATTAGAAATTGGTAACAAAGTATAGGGTTAATTTTCAATGACAAGCTTATTACTTACAAGATATTCCTTGAATCTTACATCTGGAAAAAAGATACACAACATTTAGTCTAATACCTTTATTTTATTTTTTTTGCTTTTTGGAGGGCAATTGGGATTAAGTGACTTGTCCAAGGTCACACAGCTAATAAGTGTTAAGTGTCTGAGGTTGGATTTGAACTTAGGGCCAGTGCTCTATTCACTGCGCCACCTAGCTGCCCCATACTTTTATTATTAATATAAAGAAAGAGACTGAGAGTGAGAAAGCAGTTTGCCTGAGGCTGCAGAGCTGATTAAGGAAGAACCAGGAGTAGAACACAGGTCACCTGGTTTCCAATCCAGTTCTATTTCCTCCACAACAAAGCCTACAATGTTTGTCTTTTCCCCATGGATTTCTAGAATGCTAGAAAAATAATGTTATCATTAGAGCAGAACAATGCAAATGGGTACAATCTTTTTTTGAAAGCAATGTGGACACCTGTGAACCCGCAAATCTCCAACTCCTGACATTTTCTTTGGATTTTTTTTTAAAACTAGATTCCATCAGACTGTGATTTTATCAGTGTAGGGAATTCTCAAATAATAATAATCTCTTCATTCTATCAATACAGATTAGCAAGTGCTCTTTCACATAAAGACTTAAAAAATGCACTAGAAGATAAAATGATCTAGGTCAACATTCTATCAATCCACTAAACCAAGATGTTTTGGGAATACATCCAAGGAAACAAAATCAGAAAAAAAGCTATGAGAAAATGTTTGTATCAGTACTATGTCTAACCTGTTGCTGTTGTTCAGTTGTTTCATCTGTGTCCAAATCTTTGTGACCCCATTTGGGGTGTTCCTGGCCAAGATACTGGAGTGATTTGCTATTTCCTTCTCCAGCTCATTTTACACATGAAGAGACTGAGGCAAACAGGATTAAGTGACTTGACCAGGGTCACAAACCTAGTAAATGCCTGAGGCAGGATTTGAAACCCAAGTTTTCCTGACTCCAGGCCTAGTACTCTACCCACTGAACCACCTAGCTGCTCTATGCCTAAGGGCAACAACAATTAAAAAAAAAAACCCAAAACTATAGATAATTCAAATACCTAATGACTGGGAATAGCTAAATATATACTAAGTAAATTTAAACAATTAAGTTTTTAATATCATAAAAAATAATCAGAAGCATGAAAAAATAAAGGGAACAAATGATACAAAGATATATGCTACACTGGTTTAAAACTACAGAAAACTACAGAAAATTTACATTCACAGCAGAGCAGAGCAGACAGAATCAACTTTGGTGTCAAAAAAAAAACAACACAACACCACCTCCCCCCCAAAAAAAAAACCCTAGGGCTCAAGGCTTGTCTCTTGACACATGCCATCTCTGTGGCTGGACAAATCACTTGAGCTCTCAGAAGATGCCAACAAATAACAATAATTTCAAGTCTTAAACCACATGGCCAGTCAAATTTGCACTGGACATAAAACTTTCTTTCTTTTTTTTTTTTGGGTGGGGGGGGAGAAGGCAGGGCAATTGGGGTTAAGTGACTTGCCCAAAGTCACAGCTAGTAAGTGCCTGAGTTAAGTGTCAGGTTGGATTTGAACTCAGGTCCTCCTGACTCCAGGACCTGTGCTCTATTCACTGCGCCACCTAGCCACCCCTGGAGTAATTAGAGGAATAGTTCATAATTTGGATTATAGGTCAGGATACTAAAATCGTTCCAGAGGCGCTTGATCATTAGAAATGAATCAAATTAATAGGGATAAATACAGCCTTATGAAATTTAAATCAATTTCATAAGTACAAGATGAAGTGGGTATGGATAAAGTTACAAACTGTCAGAAAAAAAGATGTAGGCATTTCAATAGACTATCAGTTCCATGAGGCAGGAGTGTGAGATGGCAGTCCAAAGTTAGAGCTATAATGAGGAAGCATTAAGAAAAGCAATAATGGGGGCGGCTAGGTGGCGCAGTGAGTAAGAGCGCCGGCCTCGGAGTTGGGATGACCCGAGATCAGATCCGGCCTCAGAAAATGAGCACCCACGCATAAATAATGACTAGCCGTGTAACCTTGAGCAAGTTACTTAACCCCAATTGCTTAAAAAAAAAAAGAAAGAAAGAAAGAAAGAAAAGCAATAATGAAAGGCCTAGTATCCAGTTCTCTGTCCTAGTCCAGACCACAGCTGGAGTCTTTTGGTTACTTCGGAATATTATAACCTACTGATAGGTTGTCCACAGGAAGGCAAACAGTATGCTTGCAAAGTACCAAGATTAAACTTGTCCTGTTTCTCCCCCAAAAGGCAGACCTAGGAGCAATGGGTGAAAACTCCATTAGTAGATTTAGTACTAAAATATGGAGAAACCTAACAATTTGAGCTATTCGAAATAAGAAATAGACTACTTTAAGAAGGAATGAGTTTCCCCCTTACTGGAACTGCCCATCAAGCAGAGTGGATGACCACTTGTTGAACATCTGTAAAGGAAGTTCTTTTTTTTGGAGGAGGGAAAACAAGGCAATTGGAGTTAAGTGACTTGCCCAAGGTCACACAACTAGTAGTTGTGTTGAGGAAATTCTTGTTCACGCAGGGATTATATATCTCTTAACTCAGAGATTTGGATAAATTTGTATTGTAAATCTGACTTTAGGGAAAAAAAATTGACCAAAGGGTCTGATGATAGGATCCAAATTCTAGAAAAGGGATTCAAGAAATAAGTAGATAAGAATGATGTGCTAATGTAGTCTTACAAAAAATAGAAATTAAGGTCATTATCCAAAAGATTACTGAAAACCACAAGTTTTTATTCAAAGTGTAGAAAACCATGGTAGTTTAAACCTTCACTTGAAATAATACCATGTGCACTCCTCATTGCCAAATTTCAAGATCAACATAAAAGAAATGGAAAAGACCCATAGTGAAGGTTGAGGTTCACAGTTGTGGAACACCAAATTTATTACGCCATTTAAAAAAATAACTGGTTGGAACGGCTAGGTGGCACACTGAACAGAGCACCGGCCGGGAGTCAGGAGGACCTGAGTTCAAATTCCACCTCAGACACTTAATACAAAACTAGCCATGTGACCTTGTGCAAATCACTTAACCCCAATTGCCCTGCCTTCCTCCCTCCAAAATAAATAAGTAAATAAATTTCTGAAATGTGTTGACTGGTTTTGTTGAATTTTTTTCCTCTTCCTCATTTGAAGAAAATTCTTTGTTGTAAGTGATGGCTCTCTGGGAGACAAGGAGGAATATAAGCAATGTAAAAGTAAAATATATCAATAAAAACCCTTTAAAAAAATCAAATGACAATAAGAAAAAGACAAAGAGAAAGGCAGCTGTAAGTACACTGTATGTCAAGAAACTAAAAGTCTAGGACTCATTCTCCAATTTCCAAAGACAAATCTTGGGGGTGGGAGAGATGTAAATGATATCTATAAATATAAAAACAGATGAAATGAACACTACCATGGTCACCAAAACTTGAAACATTAAAAGTTGTTACATGGAAAAGAGGATAATTTTGGAAATATTTTAAAATGTTTATACTTTATACAGTGTAAGTAATAAATGTAGAAGATTCATTAACCCCAGAAGTGGTATAGGGTAAAAATGTAAACAGGTTCATAAAGAATAACTGATAGACAGTGATGCAGATTAGGTCAAAGTAGGATTGGGAGCAGAGCAACACCCCTCTGACTTGAGTCTGACCTCAAGACAAACATTGAGAAATTCATTAAAAATGTGGAAAGAGAAATAAAACTTCAAGCATAAAGCATGCCCCCTTAACTGAAACATATGCCAAGCATTCAATGACACCCACACATACCCATGAGAGACTGTCTTAGCACAAAAAAAAAAAAGCTATAAACAATTTGCTGGATTGTTAAGCATTAGGCTTTAATAAAAACCAGATGTCATCAGAAATTTGTGCTGTAAGACTATCAATCTAGAGTTGGCTCAGTTGCACTAATTAGAGTGTTTCCTAGGATTCCTTAAAAAGAATCCTTGTCAAATAATATCAATATCCAGATTTTGAAAATTAGGCTCACCACATTCAATCTCATAATTTGTAAAGTGCACTGTGTTAGGTGGTAGGGATACAAAGACATTGAATTAGAAAACAGTACCTGTCTTCAGGGAATTTATTTCAACAGTGGGGAAGAAAAGGAAACAAAAAATAAATAGATAAATACAAATTTATTGTGGGGGGAGGAGAAAGGAGGACAGAAGGAGAAGTGAGGAAGAGAATGAGGGGGAGAGGGAGAAAGAGCAAAGAGGGTGAGGAGTGAATGAGGAAGAGAGGGAGTGGGGAGAGGAAAAGAGAAGGGGGAAGAAAAGAGGGAAAAACGGAGAGGCAACAACCCCCAAAAAACCCACAAACAGTAGGTGGAAATCATGTAAAGCTTGGCTTCCTATGGGGATGGCACCTGAATTAAACAGAAGGAAAGCAAGGATTCTAAGAAGTGAATGAGGCACGGATGCCTGGCATCCCAGGCATGGAGGCAGAAAATGTCATGCTGAGTACAGTGACTACAAAGAGGCCCTGGTTGGAAAGTAGCACGTGTACATAAAGGGGATTAATATAGAATACCATGGCACTGTACAGCCCATTATTTGGGCTTACACAGACAAGAAAAGGGAATACAGAAGAAATAATCTACATATTAAATTTAGGTCAGAACTTCTTCAAAACCAATTTGAATCCTTGGGTGACCCTAGAATTATTTCTGCCTACCACAGATTCCCCAGAGATCTGGACTTGACCTTAGCTGAAAGCAGACCCTTATAACAGCTGTCTGCTATAACACATCATATGAAACGGAACCAGTCCAAATCCGCTCACTGAGGCAGTAAGAAGGGCAGCTCCTATATCCCTTTAAGGGACAGGGCTGCCAGGGGCACTCAACAGTATGGGATTATGTATTTAGATAATGGAAAATTACCTTACCTCTCTATCCATATCAACTATCAAGTATATCAAGAGGATGAAGCCCAAAAGACCACTCTTGATAAATTATATTTAAAAGATACTAAAGGGCTGACCTAAAAAGATAGGACTAAAAAAGGAAGCATTTAAAATAAACTTTGGTGAATTCGATGTCTAACAAATAAGATTAGATTTTGACACCTACAACTCAATTAGCAACTCTCAAAAGAAGGCTAAAGGGCTTAACATTACCAGTAAGTTAAAAAAAAAATTTTAAAGGAAGCAACTCAATAATGAAGGCTTAGAAATCAAGTTCAACTTGCTCTGATTAGCTCTATGTAAAACAAGTATCTACCAAATCATAAATACTATAAATCTCCAACATGAGACAACAACTACATGAAATCAGAACATATGTTTATCAGAGGAGATCATATTTATTGAAGACTCAGAAGCTTTCACTGGGTAAGAAAGTAATTTCATGGGAGCTTCCTCCCAAGAAAGGAAGACAAACCGTCCAACTCCCACTCTAGCAAAATCTTGAAGTTTCTATACTAGACTGAAAAATGATCAAGAAATTCAATGAGAAACTACAGTGACTTCTTCCATTGCAAAACTGTTACAGGAAGCGGAGAGAAAGCTGGGAGCTTCTGGTAAAGGACTTTAGCAAGTAGCAAGTTAGGAAATATGTAGCCTGCAAGGCTCTTGTGTCCAGAAGCATAAAAAGTGGAAGAGTAGTGGGCTTCCTTGAGAAAGCTCCAGGAGCCTGGAAGTGTTGGGAGTGGAGGCAGAGATCAGTCCTGAGAAACTAGAAAGGCCCTGAAGATACAGTTGGCCTAACTCTGGAAGTGATCAGTCAGATAATCAGGGAATCCCAGCACAAGAAAAAACTGAATTAACCACCCCCCTGAAAAGCACAGAAAGGAGCACAGTCTGGCCCTGGCACCAAACCCTCAAATCAGAAATTAAACCTGGGAAGTTAAGACAATCAAAGAAAACATCCACCAGCATAGAAAACTGTTACATATCTAGAGATTTGGAGAATGAGAGATACCATAGCAACTCCAAGCAGAGAGTTAAGGAAAAATATGAAATTTCCACAAGGACTATATAAGTACCTAGAAAAAAAATGAAGAGATTAAAAAAAATGAATAAACACTCTTGAAGAAAAAGCTGGAAGAATAGCTTAAATGAGAAAGTACTAAAAGGTTACCCCAGAGACTGCCTAAAAACCTGAATAAACCAAAGAGAAATCAATCATAAAACCTCCAAGTATTATTAAAGCAAAAATAAAAAGACTGAAAAGAAAAAAAATGTAAGAACCTCACATTCATAAAGAATTTGCTACATGTAAATAATAATAATGTACCATAATATATCTAAGCTCATAAATAACAAAAAGATAAGATCCATTCAAGATTCTTCTTTTATCTAATTTTTCTAAATGGGAAAAAAAAGCAAATTATGTCAAGGTGATAGCTTGTAATGTTAATTGCATATAAGATCTCCCACCCATTAACAGACCTCATGTGGGATCCATTAAGGGAAGCTTGCTTAGGGGATAGAGGTTTGCTTGTAGGAAGGCTTTCACACATTTTGCTAATTTCTAATTAGGCACTGAGTCAGGAGAGTAGTGATATCCTCTGGCTCTAAAAAAGGTACACATACACACACGCACACACGCTTGGGGTTTAGGTTAACATTTTGCTTTGGGGCTCACTCATTGGAAGTGTTCTTGTGATTTGACCAGATGAAACTCTAGGTAGCCACTGTCAAAGAGCCCTCCTGCTTTGAAAAACCCAGATATTGCTGCTTCTCTGTCTGGTAACTATGTATATATTGCCTTGGTCAGAGAGTTGGTCTGCTGATTTGTGCTGATTTCTCAGAAGCCCTGTCTGCTGGTTTTTATTTCTCTGCTTATATTTTCTCTATTTTTTTTGTTTGGATTTTCTCTGAAGTTCAGGGTGCTGACTTTTCCCCTGAACTAATGAATGTAATTAAAAAGACTGCTGACTCCTTGAATGGCTATCTTTCCTAGTAAAGAGGATCTAAGAACCTGTGCTAGTTAGCAGCCATCCTGGGTATGACAGTGTGGTTGCCACTACAAAGCTACATAAAGGTTTACCATTTAATGAGTACGGATGGCTTAAGACAGTTTCATTTTCTTTCTATAGAATCAATTTTTTAAGCATATGAATTTACAAGAGTCCCAATACTCAAACAGTTCCCATGGAAACATTTTTATTTTCTTCTGTTAACTGACATCACTAACACTTGCAGTACTAACATTTTAATACAATGGAAATTTAAGCCACTAAAATGTAAAAGCATGTCTCTATTAAATTTTTCCCAAGTGAATAAGCCAATAGCAACAAGTGGCTGCACCACCCTAGTTTCATCATCTATTAGTAAAGAGAACACATTATACTTTCATTTTTCCAATACTGTGCTTTTTTCTTTAAGAATTGGGAATTTTAGGAGATAGGGAGAGACAGATTGGGGTAAACTATCTCATATAGAAGAGGTTAGGGAAAATGGTTACAAAGGAGGGGAAGAACAGGAAGTCAAAAGGGAATGGGACAACCTTATTCTCGTTGAATTTGGCTTAGGGAGGGAATGGCATATACACTAAATAGGGTATCTCACCCTACAGGAGAGCAGGGGGGAACAGGGGGGAAGGGAGAGCAGGCTGAGAGTCGAGGGAAGTTGGAAACATCTACTTTTGAAAAAGGACAGGATCAAAGTAGAGAATAGAACAAGTGGGCAGTGGGATAGGAGGGAGGGAAATATAGTCAGTCTTTTGCAATACATTTATTATGGAAATGTTTTGCATAGCTACACATGTACAACCTCTACTGAATTGCTTATCTTCCCAGTAAGGGTGGGTAACAAGGGAGGAAGGGAATGAATCTGGAATTCAAAGTTTTAAAATCAAATGTTTAATATATATACTATTATCAATATTATTTTACATGTAAATGGGAAATAAGACATATAGGCACTGGGGCATAGAGATCTACAGTGCCCTACTGGAAAGTTGGAGGGGGTATGGGAAAAGATATGGGAGAGAGCAGATTGGAGGAGGGGATATCCAGTGGGAGCACTATTTTGGAGTGGTGGGTAGGGGAAAAATGGGGAGAAAATTTGTAACTCAAAATCTTGCATAAAGAATGATGTAAACTAGAAGTTAATAAAGCATTTGATAAAAAAAAAGAATTGGGAATTTTTTTCAAAAAGTTTTTTACATTGATGCTTTCTTAAGAAAAATTTAGGAATTGATTTAAAGTGCATTTTAAGACCCCTTTCATTTACTGTTTATTAAAACATAACCTGATTTGAGAGCAAGATTAGGTGTTGTAGGAAAAAGACAAAAAAAAAGTAATATGGGGTTTTCACGTAATCTTCTTTTACAAGTCAAAGGAAGAAACCTAGAATGGAAAAGTAAAGCTTGACAGTAAGACCTATAGGAACTGATAAAGTTGAAGTAAGGAAAACCAGGAAAATAAAATTCATACTGTCAAGTGTGAATGAAAAGAAAATATATGTGCAAATGAACACTGTAATTTTATTGACCAAGGCTGATGTCAAAACATAATAGAATAGGGGCGGCTAGGTGGCACAGTGAGTAAGAGCACCGGCCCCAGTGTCAGGATGACCCGGGATCGGTCCCGGCCTCAGAAAATGAGCACCCACACATAAATAATGACTAGCTGAGGCAGCTAGGTGGCGCAGTGAGTAGAGCGTCAGCCCTGGAGTCAGAAGGACCTGAGTTCGGATCCGGCCTCAGACACTTACCTTACACACAAACAAAAAACCTAGCCGTGTGACCTTGGGCAAGTTACTTAACCCCAATTGCCCTATAAAGAGCAAAAAAAAAAAAATGACTAGCTGTGTAACCTTGAGCAATTTACTTAACCCCAATTGCTAAAAAAAAAAAAAAAAAAGATAATAGAATGCATCTACTTCCCTTCTTTATAGGGGTGGAGAAGTGCAGGTTTGGAACACTGAATATAAAGTAATTTCATAGAAAAAGTAAACTTTCCATGATAATTCCCAGGATAAAATCCTACCAATGATAATTAGCAAGTGACCCACAACTTACGAAGGCCACTAAAAGGCTAAGTGACCAGGGGAAACAGGGTGTACAAAGCTGGTATCTGAGGGAGGCCTTGAACCAAAGGGGTTTGTGCCTGAGGCCAGTTCTTCATCATACACAGTTTATGCCACCTCAATACCCACCACAGCCATAACAAGAGATCCTCTGCTCTCACTTCCAGGCCCAGGACTAGACATGTCTTAGGGTTAGTATCTATTCCATCAAGAAGCACACAAGACAATTCCTGTCTGAGTTATGAGAGTTGAAAAGACTTGTAAGTTTATTAGCAAAACAGAAAGTAGTCAGAAGGATCAAAGCTAAGCACACATAGCTGCCTCATTCAAGTACTCGTGCCTCACTAGCTACCCCCACCGCCTGCCCATTGGGACACTTGTTTCAGGGCACCGTCATAGTCCAGTCTGTCTCTATTACACCCGATTCCTTAGTTTACAGTCTTGTTCCCAATCCTAGTTCTCTGCTTTGAAGCATGACCCAGAACTATAAAAATGACAGATCTAGAGCTGTAAGGGCACTTGGAGGTCATCTAGTTTAGCTTTCTCATTTTTAAAGACAAGGAAAGGTGAAGTGACTTAGCCAAGGTCATCGACAGTGATACTTGAACCTTAGTCCTCTGACTCCAAATCCAGAGTTTTGCATTATTTCACACTGATACATAAAGGTTTTCCTTGAATCCCATCTCCAATACATGCCTAACACAGCACCCAACTGACACACCTAAAGCACAGACCTGGCTATGTAAACTCCCTGATTGATTAATCAGCGTGCATGGTTTTCCATTACTCCTAGGATAAACAAGCTGCTCTCCTTGGTATTCAAAAATCACACACAATCTGGTTTCCAACCTGGCTGTTCAAAGTTCTATTTCCTATTTCCACACATGGCACCAGCTGCTGCACAGGCCACAAACATGCGGACATTCTTCGTCCTCATGTCTGTTCCACAGAGCTCCCAGCTTCCTCCAAGGCTAAGCTCAAACCTTTCTTCCACTTTCTCCCAGGGGTCTTCCCACCCCCCAAGCCAATCACTTTGTATTTATTTGTATATATCCTATGTTTGCATATGTGTAAGTAAGTTTCCCCTAGCAGTGGAATGTAAGCTCCTAGTCTCATTTTTGTGTTTTAGTCAACAAGCACTTAGGAGCTTACTATGTGCAGGGGCACCAAGAAAGGCAAAAATATCATCCAGAGAACTGACACTATAATGGGTCAAATCCCATGCATATGCATACAAGAGATATAGATAATGTAAATGGGCAGTAATCTCAGAGTGAAAGCACTAGGAGAAGAGGGACCTGGGAAAGACCCTCTACAGAAGGTAGGATTTGAGTAAAGTCCTAAAGAAAGCCAAGAGGTTCTGAGGAGGCAGAGCATGGGGGTGGGGAGGGAGCGACTATACAAAGAAAAAGGTGAGCTACAGAGTAACCCTGTGTGAAGAACACAAAGTGGGCCAGTGTATTTAGATGGGAGAGTTAGTGGACGGTAAAAACATTTAAGAAGCCAGAAAAGGTAGGAAAAGGTCAGGTTGTGAAGGCTAATTTTAAATGTCAAATGGGGCATTTTACATTTGGTCCAGGAGGTAACTGTAAGTCACTAGAGTTTACTGAGTTATGGATCAGAGGCAGGTAACATGATTTTGGCATCTGAATGGAAGGTATGGAATGTGGAGAAACTTGAGGCAGGAACACCAACCAGCAGATCACTGCAATATTCCAGGCATGAGGTGATAAGAACCCTTGAGGGGCAGCAGCTGTATGAGTAGAGAGAAGAAAGGGAAGAATGTGGGAGAGATGTGAAGGGAAAAACCACATACCCAATGCCTAGCACAGTTAGTGTTTAATAAAAGCTTGTGGACTGATTTTATTTTTACCAAGCTGTAAATTAACTTTGTTTTATTTCATATAGTAAAGCTGTCTTCTCTTAGCAGTGGTTTAACTATTGCTGCATACCGAAACAAGTTTGAAGCCAAATAATGAGTTATTTTTCAGTCATGTCCAATGCTTTGTAACCCCAAGTGGGGTTTTCTTGGCAAAGATACTGGAATGGTTTGCCATTTCCTTCTCTAGCTCACTTTACAGATGAAGCAAACAGGGTTAAGTGACTTGCCCAGGGTCACATACCTACTAAATGTTTGAGGCCAGATTTGAACTCAGAAAGACTGTCTTCTGGCTCCAGGCCCAGCCACCTAGATGCCACTAATAATGAACAGTTCTATAAATTCAATATTCTACAGAGGTTCAGATATAAAGCGAAGGGTTTTATGAATTACTCCGAAAGGCACACTTAAAGGGCATTAGAAAGCTTATAGAAATGAGTCTGCATACAGTGACAGTGTTATATCTTATAAAAGATATAAAACACTCAGCCTCAGCCCTGGGTTTTGGCTAGGATTTCTTGAAGACCAAGAGATTATCACAATGATTCAAGAGTCTAGCTTCCTTGCAGTGCTGCCTCTGTTTACATTTTGTAGCTATCATAGTCACTGTGCATATTATTCTTTGGATTCTGTTTATGTCACTTGGAGGTGGTTCATATGAACGGTCTCATGTTCCTCTGAATTCTTCACAATTAATCATTAATTATTATATTCACGTACCACTACATTCATCTGCCCAATCAATGGCTGCTCCCCCTTTAACCATTCTGCCAGTCACTGCAGAAGCAGAATTGTGTTGTTTTTTTAAAGTAAATGACAAGAGTTAAGGTGCTAAAGCAAAACAGTTTGGTGAACCTCTACAAACTTAGCTAGGCTGCATGTAATAAAGGCAAACCTCTCACCCGGCTCATACTCAAAGCCTTTCCAACTTGAGAGAACCTATCAGAGCACAGACTACACTATCACAGGCCAGAATTCAGAGTTAATTCCATGTCACAAGGCAGCTTCTAAGTTGGGACTTGCACGGAAGCGTGTTAAACAGTAGGTGCAATACCATATTGCATAGCATATAGCAGCTATGTTGTTGCACAGAATTCCAATTTAACAGTGAAACGAGAGGAATCCTGGCAGAATGGCTCTAGGACCCAGCCTGCAGTCAGGAAAATCGGGCTTGTGCCTCTGAAATCAACTAAAGGACTGACCATGGGAAAAATCACCGAACAGTTTCCCAGCAATGCCCTAAGATTATTTTTGATTTAATTTTTCGATTAATACCATTTTTCTCTCCCTCCCACCTTCTCTTCCAATTAAAAAAACAAACAAAACCACCCAAAATCCCTTCATAACAACCACACATGTTCAAGAAAACCAAATTCCTGCACTGGCTATGTCCATCAAATATATGTCTTATTCTGCAGCCTTAGGCCATCCATCACCTTTCTGTCAGGAGTCAGCTAGTGTGTTTCATCTGACCTCTGGAACTGTGGCTGGGTCAATACATTAACAGAGTCTTTCAAAACCGTCTTTTAAATTTTGTTACTACAAAAACTATTGTCCTGGTTGAGGTTCCTTGTCTTGGCATCAGTTCATACAAGCCACCCTAGTGTATCTTTCTGAAACGGCCCTTTTTCATAATTCCTGATGGCACTATAGTGCCCCCCATTACATTCATATATAATTTGTTTGGCCATTCCCCTCTTGATGGGGACCCCCTTAGTTCCCAGTACTTTGTCAACATAAAAGCTGATATAAATATCTCTGCACATAGGGGTCCATTTCCTCTTTCTTTGATCTCTTTAGGCAAGAGGCCTTGTCATAGTATTGTTAAATCAAAATTTAGTAGAGTTGAGTAACATTGGGGGCATAGGTACAAATTGCTTTCCACAATGGCTAGGCCAATTCACAGCTCTACTAACAGTGTACTAACGTATCTGTTTTTCCAAAGCCCCTCTATCATGTGCCATTTTCCGTTTTTGTCAACTTTGCCAATCTGATGGGTGGAAGGCTGCTTTAAATATTCTAAGTGTAGTATGTGCCCTGATAGGTTCTCTCAAGAGCTGCTTTAAATATTCTAAGTCTATAGCAGAAGCATGGTCAATCTGTACTCAGGGATGGAGTCTCTTACACCAAAGAAATCACAGGTCAAGATTCCCCTCTCACCCTATGACAAACAAATAATTTGAGGTAGAAAGTCAGTCTGAATTATAGACTATTTTAAAAATAAATCATAGGCTCCTAGAATTTTTAAAAGCTGCAAATGACCTTAGTTTATCTAGTCCAACTAAAGTCAGAGTTATCTATCTAGAAACAGATATACAACAAAGCAAACCTCAGCCCAGCAGGAATTATCCCAATTCCATATTAATGGGTCTAAGTTAATATAAAGTCTTACTATAAAATTAACTATACTAAAAAGTATTGTGCCTTATTTTAAGGGAAGGGATACAATGTAAGATACTCATTTAACAATTGTTATGATGTTCTATAGCTAAAACTAGATTATTAATAAGTAGGAATAGACACTTTGTTTTTATTTCCTTCCTGATTAGCCCAGGTAAAGAAAATACAAAAGATGAAACAGATTCTTGCTTAAATTATTTCTTACACAGAACCACAGGATTTCAAGCTGTTTTTCAATTTCTATACTATTATTTAGAATAAAGAGTTCTTCTCTGTTAGTGCCACAGAGTAGTAGTGTGTTACACCTAAAAACCTAACTGATATAAATAAATCTGTACCAGAGCTAGTAAATATATTACAGCTTAAAGAGTGCAGTTTAAATTAAATGAAGTATTCACTGTCTCTATGTATATGAATACTGTATTATACTATATTACTTCTGGTATAGAAATATCTTTGAATTATCTTGAAAATAGACCATAACATAAAAATAAATGAAACTTTCTTACTTTATTCAGTTTTTACTATTTAATAATTCTAAGAGAGATAAATAGTAGTATCTTTAATGTCTGGAACCAATTTAAATACTCAACAGACAACTGGATTCATAGCACTAAAGAATGAGGCTGCCTTAATACTCAAGTAACTCTTTAGAAAAATTAGTCAGGGCAGCTAGGTGGCGCAGTGAGTAAGAGTGCCGGCCTCGGAGTTGGGATGACCTGAGATCAAAACCGACCTCAGAAAATGAGCACCCACGCATAAATAATGACTAGCCCTGTAACCTTGAGCAAGTTACTTAACCCCAATTTCTTTTAAAAAAAAAAGAAAAAAAAGAAAAATTAGTCATCATATGACACCTAAAACACAGAAGCAAAAGGAGCGTATATTAAAATGAAGGTTTTGAACTACATGGCATGTATTTGGACCCTGTTGCTAGAAAGATACAGAGCGAAGATACTTTCCAGTCTTTCCTAGACACCTGGATGGCAGTCATTATTGTGTGGAAAAAAAGCTGAAGGTATCTCTTTTCTCAGGAATTCAAGGAATGTATCAAATGAAATTTGGTTACCTCTAACCTCAAACCGAATACCTTAGAAGGCCCTGAATATTCCAGATCCTATTGTTAGAAATCCTCAATTGAGTCAAAAATAAAGCATTTACAACTCAAACATATCCTTGAAACTATTTCCCCAAAGAAAAAAACTCTTAAGCTTCTAGAATCAGAGGTAGGCCTTGATTTGGTTCACAGCTTGCATTTATGTAGCTCTTCAAGCTTTGCAAAGTGCTTCACCTGTTAACTCATTTGATCCTTATGAACAACCTCCTAAGAAGGCTGCTCCCCTTTTAACCATTCTGCCAGTCATTGCAGAAGCAGAATTGGTTGTTTTGTTTTGTTTGTTTTTTTTAATAAATTACAAGAGTTACAGGAGTTAAAGCAAAACAGTGTTTGGTGAACCTCTACAAACTTAGCCAGGTTGCATGTAATAAAGGCAAGCCTCTCACTAGGCTCATACTCAAATCCTTTCCAACTTGAGAGAACCTATCAGGGCACAGACTACACTATCACAGGCCAACCCATGGGAGATGGGTGCCATTATTTTCCCCATTTTACATAAAAGGAAACAGAACTAGTAAGCATCCGAGGCTAGATTTGAACTCAGATCTTCCTGACCTCAGGCCCAGTACTTACCCACCCTATATAAAATAAAGCTTAACCTCCCTTGCCTAACATCCAAGGTCTCTCAAATCTGCCACCACCTTAAGTCTCCATTTGGATTTCCTGATTTTCTTTATATATCTATGTTCAATCAAACTGGACTACATCCTATCCTCCATTTATAACCTACGCTTTCTTGTTTGTTTTTTATTTTTAAACCAAGGAAGCTTTCTTCCCTTCTCCTTCATAGGTTCATCATCCAAACCCTGCAGTGGGTGTCTCAAAGCTGTCGTGAACTGTCTTCTCCTTTCCCTCTCTAGGTAACCTCATCAGCTACTAGGAGTTCCAATTATCTCTAGGCAGTCTCCACCAGCCTAAAGGACATCTCAATCCCTGGTCTACGGAGAATTTATATACTACTGGGGGGAGGAGGGAGATACAAACACAAACAAGTAAAATACAAGATAGAGTGATGAGAGAGAGAACACTAATAAGACTCATATGAGGATTCAGGGGCAGTAGCCCCAGGATGAGTGAGCAGACAGACAGATACAGGCACACACAGGCAGATAACCATGCAGAGAAGCAAAAGTTAGAATGCACTCCAGGCAGGAGGGATGGAGCAGAGGGAATCTGTTAGAAGACAAAGAGATGACTGGAGCTCAGGGAGCAACTTAACTGGGAACTAGTATCCAGATTTGCTAAAAGAAAGGGGAGGAGTAGTGAAGGGAGGTCAAACCAGATGGGAAAGGTAGGTTGAAACCAAATTGAAAGGGCTTTAAATTGCAGATAAAGAGTTTAAGAGTATATATTTTATCCTAGAAGCAATAAGGAACCACTGAAGATTTAGGACCAAGAGTAACAGGGCCTGACCTCTGACATAAGAATATTTGGCAGCTATAGGGAAAGGAACTAGTTAGAAGGTCCAGATGAAAGGGGATAAAGGCCTGAGTTAAGGTTGCTGACAACAAGTAGAGATAAAGGAGAGAGGTAAGGGAATTGGAAGAGTAAAATATTATTTTCTGGGGTTACAAGCCTAGGTTGACAAGACAAGATGATGGTACCATCAACAGAAATAGGTTAAGTTTGGAAGTGAATCAAGTTTAATACTAACTTGCATTTATAGAGCACTTTTTACACATGTCTCATTTTATTCTCACAATTACCCTGGAAGGCAGTGCTATTACTGCCTATTACAGATGAAGAACTTGGGTCTTCCTGACTCCAGATCCAGGGCTCTCTCCACAGCACTGTGACCTAACTGCTGCTTTCCAGTAGGGACTGGCTTTTGCCTTTGTGTTCTGTCTTTCTTCACAATGTCTGGAGCTAAAACGGCTCTTAATAATATTACCCACTGGAAAGTATTAAAAGCTAAAGAGAGGGGAAAAGAAAGGCCTTTACTGAGATGTCCCACAACTTCTACAGGGGGCAATACTTCACAAAATTACATTTTAGAGACGCAGAAATTAGTTAGTCTCACAGCTGGACCTAGGATTTTCATGGTACAAGGAACACCCTGGATGAGAAACTCCATCTACCAATGCAAGTTAACACTTTTTCTGCAAATGCCAGGATGTTTGAGGCAGGACTTAAAGCTGGCCCACCTCTCTATTTACTCTGTCCTGCTCTGTCACCAAACACAGACCTATAGGGAGCTCCCAGGTGAAGCTCTTCCCTCTACATAATCGAGCTGGTATTTTTCCTGCAACCTAGTCTTAAAGAGCTCTCTGGAACACTGAGAGGTTAAGTGAGTGACTTGCCCAGGGTCCCAGAACCAGCAAGTGTGGGTCAACAGTTGGCATTAGAAGTCAGCCCTTAAGGGGCGGCTAGGTGGCGCAGTGAGTAGAGCATCGGGCCTGAAGTCAGAAGGACCTGAGTCCGGATCCCGCCTCAGACACTTAACACACACACACACACACACACACACACACACACACACACACACACACACACACACACACCTAGCCGTGTGACCTTGGGCAAGTTACTTAACCCCAGTTGCCCTCCAAAAAGCAAAAAAAGAAGTCAGCCCTTATGGATTCTGAGACCTCCCTATCCACTATGCCCCACAGAACTTAATTCTCCAGCTCCTATCTGGGAAGTAATGCTATGGCTATATTAGACAAAATCTGCATGGATATACTCATAGTATGCTATCATCCCAGTTTTTTGAGAACTGAGTATGATGTCTATTGCATCTCTGGGAGGTTTATCATTATAGTATGAATCACAGGGCTGAACTAAACTTCATTTCCCAAGTCCCCTTCTACCTGTAAAACTCTAAGAACCTGACTTTTCTCCAAGATTTCCATGTAATTTGTCACAAGTTATCAACTTGGGTTGAATTGAGTAGTAAGAGTGTCGATTTTGTTTTGAAAACCCTTTGGGTCTCCTCAGATGGACAATTTTTAAAATGTGAGTTAAAACTGCATTTTCTTCAAATTACATTTCTCTTACCTGCCCTTTACTCTTATATTACCTGCCCTTTACTCTGAGGTGTACAAGTATGCTGATAGCTGCACTAAGATAAAATGATTATCTAATTTCTTCTTTCAACATAGTTCATGATCCTGAATATTCTTGATGTATTTCATACAGTGAAACTATTCATAAAGTACGGAATCCATAGGTTTACAGACTCAGAACTGAGAAGGACCTTTAATTGTCATCTGGTCAAAGAACTCATTTTGGAGATAGGAAACTGAGGTCCAAAAGAATTTAAGAGACTTGCCCAAATTCACCCATGTAGTAAGTGGCAGTCAGAATTTGACTCCAAATAACAGCATTCTTTCTGCTTCCTCAAATTAATTGAACTATAGAAGAATTTGTATTTGCCTTTCCTGCTTATTAAGAAATTAAGTGGAAAAAAGTAAAAATGGTTACTCTCTTGCATGATAGTCATTCAGTTTTACTTCCATTTTTAAGCCAATACTGAATGGATACCATTTTAGTATGAATACAGGCCATACTACCAAAATGATTTCTTTGAAAAGGCAAAAGATATCAAAGTCCAATAAAAAAAAGTTACATGCTTATAATATTCAAGTATCTAATAATAAAGTTGTATAAAACATTGTAGATTTGAACATTTTTATTAATGTTCATTATTTCTGTATATTAATCCTTTTCACTATTGCTCTAAGAACCACATGATAAGCCACTTAAAGTTTACAGAAGCCAGGTTTGAGAGACATGGTCTGGATAGTAACAGACCATTATGGTAGTCCGCTAGGAGGTACAATAGATTAAGCACTGGACCTCAGACACTGGCTAGCTGTGTGACTCTGGACCAGTCACAATTTTTCTCAGTCTATATTTCCTAATCTATAAAATGGGAGTAGGGGCAGCTAGGTGGCGCAGTGAGTAAGAGCGCTGGCCTAGGAGTTGGGATGACCCGAGATCGAAACTGACCTCAGAAAATGAGCACCCACACATAAATAATGACTAGCCATGTAACCTTGAGCAAGTTACTTAACCCCAATTGCTTTAAAAAAAAAATAAATAAAATGGGAGTAATGGTACCTAACAGGATTGTTGTGAAGATCAAATGTGATAATATATGTATAAAGCATTTTACAAACCTTAATGAATTGTATAAATATTAAGCTATTATTACTATTTATCTTGTATCTAAGATGATCTGTTAAAATCCCCCTTAGAGCAAGCTAACTCAGTAAACACTCTTTTATCACAATTATACAAATAATCTATACCTTTTGTTAATTTATTCATAATTATAAATCTGTAAAGCCAAAAAGAAACTGGGGAAACCCTGTTTACGGTCCTGAGTACATCATTTCTAGAACTCTGGTTCACTCCCTCCAAGTCGAAAGAACACAGCAATACGTATCTCAATACTTGGGTAAGTCTTTCTGAGCCTTACTTAATCTTCTCATCTGCAAAGTGGGGATAAATAATTATTCTATAAGGTTATCATAAGAATCAAGAACGATAAACACATTAAATACTATTCAAAAAGTAAGGTATTGTTTCTTCAGTGTTGTAAAGGAATGAGAACATGAACTGAGAGAAACTTTTAAATAAGAGTTTTGTCGAACTGAAGCACTAAGACGCGTTCCCCTCACTGAGCTAGGATGCTGTCCTGCATATTTCAAAAAGGCAAAGGGGAAACGGGGCCAAGAAATCTCCTCCTTAAATTGCTTTTACAGACCTCCAGAAGAAATGGTCTATTTTTACACCATATTTGAAAATTAATTCCCTCTATGCTATGCAAGCAAAGCTATCCTTTGAAACAAAAAGAATGTGAGGGTATCCCCTCAAAACAGAATAAAATTTTGGAAATTTCTAACCAAAGACTAACACTGCTAAAGATAATTTTGTCTGGGAAGTGAGGGAGAGGAAGAGTTCAGAACTTCCAAAGAATAGGGAAAATTACAAATCATTATAAGGATTTGAATTTATGTTCAAGGGATCAAAATTTTCAAAATGGATAGAATAGCCACGAAAATAAACTCTTGAAAAAACGAACTCTAGAAGTTTAGTCTAATTATGGCCAAAATGATTTTAGCAACTCACCTCCAATGTAGTTTATCATGTGGGTGTAGTCTGCGTATGGAAGGACTAAAATGGAACAGCTATGTCAAAGTGGGGCTTTCAATGGGACTCATTTCCTTTGTGTTATCAACTGCTTTCAGTCCAGCTGTAGCAGTGACATTTCACACGCTATGTTTTGTTTATTTTAAACTATTATCCCCACCTTTTCCTTCCTTCCTTCAATGTTAACACAGATAGGATCAGCCTAATTTATCACCCCACTCTTCACTGCTACCATCCTCTCTTTCAACCCCTTTCAGCAAAATCCTAATTTGACTTTAAAGTTCCCTAAAAGTTTATAGTCCATCACCTCCATTCGGTCAACAAGAATTTAATTAGGGCTCACGGGCAAGGCTCCCCAGTACGTCAACTTTCATGTTTTCTTTTGTTTTTCAGAAGATTTGATTACCTGAAAGGCCAATCTTTTGCAGTTCAACCTTGGGACAAGTGGGCTGAGATTTTACCAGCCGCAACTGGAGTGAATCCACTTTCAACTTTTCTCAAATTCTAATTTGACTCAGTTCCCTCAAAGTTTACAATCCATCATCTACATTCATTCAAAAGGCATTTAATTAGGGATATATTAACCTTTTTCTTTTTTCAGAAGGATCTGTGATTTCTGAGAGGACAATCTTTTTGCAACTCATCCCTGGGACAAATGGACTGAGATGTTACCAGTGGGAAGTGGGTGAATGAGTGGGGGGAGGAGACAAGGGGAAAGGGCAGGTTTCATTCTCCTTCCAGGCTCTGCCCCGGCACCAGCAAGGCGCAGAGATTAGATGCTCACAACACGGAAGCTCGGTCATGGGTGAAGGAAGCTCACTTTTACTTTCACACACGTGTGCCGAGAGGGGTGCCCCGCCAGGCTCACGAGTCCCACGTCAGGGGCAGGGGAAGGGCCTGGGCAGGGCTGGGGGGCCCGGGGAGGGAGGGCCGGGCAGCGCCGCCTCGCCTCCGGCCCGGCTCGCCCTCCCGGATCCCGCGGCGGGGGCGGCCTCGCGGCGGCGCCGGGCCCGGTGGCTTACCGTCGGGATACTCTCGGTCGCTGATGTGCTGCAGGTGCGGTCCCTCGCCTCCCGCCGAGTCCGTCTCCTTGGGCTCGGCGGCCGCCAGCACCGCGTCCCCGGCAGCCGCCTCGTAGGCATCCAGCCGGCGCCCCGGCCCCGCCGCCCCCGCACCCCGGCTGAGTTTGGGGCTGGCATCCGGGGACACGCAACAGGTCACCGTGTTCCCCATGGGACACCCCCTCGGCCCCCCGGCCCTCGCGTCCTGCGGCTCACCCCCGCCTCTCTCTGTCCGCCCTCCCCGCCTGCCTGCCTGCCTGCCTGCCGCCCGTCGCCGCCCCGGGTTAGCTGCCGCCGCCGGTGCCGCTGCCGCTGCTACTGCTGCTGCCGCCGCCCCCTCCCCCAACAATGGCGGGGCCGGGCATGGGCAGCCCCGGAGCTATGCCCGGGCTGGGCGGCTCATGTCCGCCCCGAGTCCACCGCCTCTCCCTTCCCTCACGGCTGAGGACCGCGGCTCCGCTCCGGCACAGCGGCAGCAGCAGCTGCGCCCCGGCCGCAACACCCGGCGCCGCCGCCGCTCCCGCGCCCGCGCCCGCTCCCGCTCCTCCTGCCCCGCCGCTGCCGCCGCCGCCGCCGCCTCCCACCACCCTACTCTGTGAGGGCAGTGATAGATCGGGCTCATTTAAAAGGGGTGGGAACACGCGAGGCACAGGAGGGGCCGCTGCCGCCGCCGCAGCCGGGGCCACAGGGGCTGGGCTGGACTCGGCTCGATCCCCTCCCTCGTCCTCGTCCTCCTCCTCTTCCTCCTCCCTCGCTTTTCCCCGGGTAAAACGCCCTAAGGAGCTGGGAAACTCGCCGCCCGCCAACCACGGAATGCCTCTGAGTCACCTGGCGACTAAGAACCAATCAACAGAAGAGTTCCTCTTCTACTCCCTCCCCCTTGGAGTGCTTATCATGTGACTCACAAAGACCTCCCCACAGTCACCACCGGGCGGCCCGCTCCCCGCCAGCCCCTCCCCCTCTGGCAGTCCCTCCTCCTGCCCCAGCCCCTGCCCCTGCCCCTCCCCATCTCCGCTTCCTTTTCCAGACCTACTCTAGCCAGTCTGTGCGTTAGTCTATTAATCACAGAGTTCCTGAAGGCATTTCAATCCAACGGGAATCACTCAGGAAATCCAGTAATCTACTCCATCCCCAACCCAGAGGCCCCTCAAAGGAAAAAAAAGAGGGGGGAAACCCCTCCTATTCATAATTAACATCCTCGGAGACGAATTCCACTTCTCCTCCTCCAGATGTTAGGGAGGGGGAAGTACTCCAGAGGAATGAACTTGGAAATGTGGTACCGTCGGTCTAGCTCCTAACTCGGTGCCTGGGCTCCCAAACTTGTGCCAGACCCATTGACATCGGATACATTGTATCTCTTAACTCTATTGTCCCTGGATTCCCCGTCCTCTCTTGGGCCCCCTAAGACAGTTATCCCTCATTGCCTGGAAGGGAGGGCCTCTCCTCTGAAGCCCACTACCATGATTTCTCCAGCCTTCAGTGTCTGTCTTTACGTTCTGCCTTAGAGACGGCAGCATCGGGCAGACCCGGCAAATGTCCTCACCCCAAAACCAGGAAGGATGCCTGGGAATTAATCAGTGCAAACAAGAAAAAGTACTCAGGATTTCAGGTCCAACAGTGGGCTTGAGGAGAAGTGGCAAATCTATTCTCTTGCCTCTTAAGGATTGTTTAAAAGAGAAAATTCAGGGAAGGAAAAGGGGAATTTTAAAAAAGCTTAAAGATACCCTTTGTAGGGTGGGGTCAAGGCAATCTAAGAAAACCTGGTAATGCTTAGGAAATTTTTTAAAATGTCAGAGATCTCCCACTCCCAAAGTTACTTTTATTAGATGGAAAGAGAAAGGATAATTCGAGAAATTAAAAACGATTTAATGTTTATTTTAGGTTTAAAAAATAATGGTGAGACAGAATTAGAACTAGGCATCAAACAAATAGAAAGGGTGAAAAAGTCAAGAGAAGGTATGATTTAAAAAAACCAGTTTAAATAAACTAGAGATAGCCAAATGTTAGACTCAGTGACTCACACTCTAGAATTTTTTTTAAGTCTGACAATTATATCCTCAATAGATTTTTTTTTTCAGAATTCCAATATAAATGGTGGCATCTAAAAATCAACAAAGTTAAAAGTAGTGCTTTTTTTTTTAGTGAAAAAGTATGTCTTTGGAAATTAAAGACCTGTATCTTCAACACCCCAAAAGTTACTAGAAAACAACTCAAATGTTAACTTGAAAAAAATCTACTGCTTGAAACCACAATGTATAGGGGCTTATAAACATAAAATGCTGTCAGATTAATTAAATTTATTTTTATGATGGAATGTCAGATCTCACAGATCAGAGGGGAAGAAAAAAAATAATCTACTTTGACTTTAGCAAGTTTGTCACTACTACTTCTACTACTATTACCGCTGCCATTCTAAACAACAAATAACAGTAAATAATATTTATACATTTTATTGAAGCCTTTTTTTTTTTAGGGCAATTGGGGCTAAGTAACTTGCCCAAGGTCACAAGGATACGAACCCTAGCTGCCCCATATTTATACATTTTAAAGTGTGCTGAGTACTTTCCACATGCTATCTCATTTGAATCTAAGCCACTCAGAGGCTAAGTGGATAGTGCATTGGGCATTGAATCAGAATGATTTTAGTTTAAATCCAGCCTAAGATATATGACCCTAGGCATGTTTTAGTATCTACCTTTCATGATTGTTGTGGGGATCAAATAAGATAATATTTGTAAAGTACCTGGCACAAATATAAATCTTATTATTATTACTTTTTGGTCTGGCCTGTGATTTCATCAGTGTAGGGAACTCCCAGTGTGGAAATTTTTCCCACTAATACAGATGTGTAGCACTCAGGAACACTGAGGGGACTTGACTACGGTCATACAACCATTAAGTCATTGAACCTAGGTCTTCCAAATTCAAAATCCAATACTTTGCCTACTATAACAGGTTGCACTTATCAATAAATTAAGAAAATAAAATTTAAATCACAAGCCTACTGGGTACACAACTGATTGGAAGGTATTTTTATTATGTTTGTTGGGCTTCGCTGTTATGTGTTGTTTCTTGGAGGAGGGGTATCTTGAGTCTACTGCAGTCTAATATCTTTATAGATTACCTGAATGATGAAGAAAAAATTCAATAACTTTGAATATGACATGGAGTTAAGGTGGGAGTAGGATGATGATGGGATAGATAAGACTCAATTTGGAGTAAATTGGAAGAAAGGAAGTGATGAAGTTTGCTTTTGGGGAAGAAACGTTCATAAAATGGGAAAGAAGTGGTAATGGGCAAGTATAGCAATATATATACATATATATATGGCTAATAGTAGATCATGAAGACAATTGTTTTTAGAAGTATGATCCGAGGATCATAAAAGAATACAGTATCATATATACACAATCAGCTTTGTACAAACCCTTACTACTGTATTATGTCCTATTATGGCAGATGTGGAGGGGGTTTATATGAGAGCTGTCATAATGATTAATGAATCTGAAAAGAGGATCTCTAAGGGAAAGCAAAAAGAGTTGAGATTGTAGAGCAAGAGAAGGGAAGACTGTGAAATGCAGTTTCATAGCATTTCCATGAAAAACAGAGAACTGTAATCAGCTATTCTCAGTTTTAGAGGACAGAAGAAACAGCATCCAATCATAGAATGAAGAATTTAGGTTAATACATACAAGGAACAATTTTACAACAGTGAAAAGTTGTTAAACATGGAAATAGGTCAAGTGGCCAAGACCAGCTTCTTATTATGACTAACTGTTCATGAGCTAAGGTAGGTCATATAGATTTTTCTTTTCTGAAATTCTTTTGAAATGGGAGAAGGATCATCACCTCTTGGGAGTTGTTTGAATGTAGTGCTGATTGAAGTCAAGGGGAGGCTAAATGATCTTTCAGATTCCCTTCAAAATCTTGGAATCTTATCTTTGTCCCAGATTCCTAGGCCTTTGTCATAGCCCTGCATCTTGGGTTAGAGAACTTGGGTTCAAATCTGTATTTGGTCACTTCATACCTCATTTCATATGTCTGGGTCTCAAGTTCTTCGTGGGTGGAGTTCCTCTCTATAAAATGCTGTGTGTCTTGGTTACAGACGACAAGCAGTCCAATTAAGGAAGACTTCAGGTTCAAGGAGGTGCCCTTGCCATTCAGTTTGAGCAAGAACTAGGAATTTCCTTTAGCCTTCCTTAGGAAAAGCCTGAAACCATGTATTCTTCCTGTTTACTATTTATTGTCTTACGGTGGTTTATGAGCTTTCTATTGTTTTTATCCACCATAAATCCCAAGGCTTTTTGCTTCCAGTACATACAGGTTTTACTGTTTCCTCTTAGTCTGCCTTTATAATATCCTTGTTATTCTTGAGATATGTCACCTCCTACTGATGTTAAAAGGGAGCCTTTGCTGCAGCCGCTTCACTGTAGTTGGAATCTTTTTTCTAGCAATTATTTAACATTTTTTTCTATTTCCCCAGAGGCATTGCTTGACAGCAGCCTCTTCAAAAGAAGTCTACCTTATAAAGGGAAAATCGGCAAGGGGGAGGAAGAACTTCAGTAGATTTGACAGTTAGGAGAGAAAGTTTGAGAAATGCATTCCAACCATATTCATCTTCTCAGAAATAGAACTCTTAAACATTTCACAATAATATTCTAAGCGACAAATCTAGTGTCTTCTGGCAGAGATAATTCAGTTTCCATTTTATTAACATATAGCCTTCTAAATTCCAGAGAGAAAACTTAGTTATGTGGTTGTTATGGCCTCTCTGATTACAAACTAAACTATTAGAAGTCTACCTCCCCCGTAATTGCATTCCAATGCAGATGAAATGACATACCACAGAGGAAATATTTTTGTAGGTATGCAAATATAACTTTTCCACAGAAATTAAGAGAACTCTGGATATACCATAGGCATCTCAAACTCAACATGCCAAAAACAGAATTTATCTTTGCTATACAATCCACTTCTCTTCCTAAATTTCCAATTTCTATAGAAGGCACCGCCATCTTTACAGTCACTCAGATTTGTAAAACCTCAAATAGCTTGTCTACTCTCTCATCCCTCCCTCCCATATTCAACCAATAGCCAAGTTCTGTTGATTCTTTCTATCTCTTGAATCTACCTCTTTCTCTTTATCCATATAGTTACTACCATAGTTTATACTCTCATCACCTCTCACTTAGACTTTTGCAATAACTTCCCAATTGGCCTCCCTGACTCCAGTCTTTTTCCTTTCCAATCTATTTTCAACATAGCTAGGGAAATACTATTCCTAAAGTATAGGTTTGACCATGTCACTTCCCTGCTCAGGAAACCACAGTGGCTACCTAGTACCTTAAATACCAGCTCCTCTGTTCGGCATCTAAAAATCCCTCACAATCCAACTCAACTCATCTTTTTAGATTGAACCCCCATTAATTTCTATCATGCGCTCACCATTCCAGCTGAACTGCCCTGCTTCTGGTTAATATGTAGCATTCTATCCCCCACAAATGTGCCTTTGCACAGGTTGTCCCCCATGTCTTAGCTCCATCTCACAGAGTCTCTGTCATCTATTAGCTTCCTTTTGTCTCTACCTAAAGCAAGCTCAGGTGACACTTCTTCCTATCTCCCCAAATGTCAGTGCTCCTTCTAAAAGTATTTTCCATTTACCCTATATATGTCATAAATATTTATCTGTATATATGTTGCTTTTCTCCAGTAGAACAAGAATTCCTTGAGATCAGAAATGGTTTCCTTTTTTTGTTTTTGTATTCCCAATGCCTAACATATAGTAGGTGCTCATTAAATATTTGTCAAATGAAATTAAATTGAACTTAGCTAAACAAGACCAAGGACTATGGGGGCATGTTATAGGAATGACTCCAGTTTTATAGAGCAGGGTCAGTTTCCCTTTAAGGGGGTGGAGTTCAACATTTGTTTGGTTTTCATGTCACCTGAGGTAGAAAAGACTAGCTTATGGGAAGTTGATATAAGAAAATTTAGCAGAATTCCTTCTCCACTGTAGAAATGTCTTTCTCATCTAGTAAATGCAGAAGATGGACTCCTTTTTTTTTTTTTTTTAGCCTTAGGAATTATATCCTTTTTATCTTTTGTTAATAGTAAAGTAATTGTTATTACATTTTATGGTTCGCAAATGTATCATTGCATTTTAACCCTGAGTAAGCCACAAGGTTACATGGAGGTAAAGTTCCCTTGAACTGTTTTTTATCTTTGTACCAGTATCATGAGTTATGGGAGGAAAGTGGTCAGAAATCTAATACTTGGTACTAAGGTGTTGGGACTCTGTGTTCTGGCCTATTGCCCTTTCAAGTGTGGTGTTAATGTACTCTCCAGTTCCTTCTGCATTTTGGTGCTTCTGCTTCCTTTCCATTCTCACCAATTGTTTTTTCAGCCCTTGTTTTCCCACTGTTTAGGTAGCCATTTTTGGATATTAAAATTCTAACTATTAAACAAACTTATTCAATTCTTTACCTCAGAGGATAGGGTCATATAAACCCAAGAAATATATAAATTATTTCAGCAAGTTTCTAGTTTCTTCTCTATCAAAAACTACTAATTAATTTGACAAAATGGGTGTGGGGCAACATTCTTTCCATTTTTTTTTCATTCTAAGTCTTTGTTTCTCTCCTGCTATCATGTTCACCTGGATCACCATTTCACAATAGGGCCCATTAAAATTACTGTAACTGAATCTCATTTCTAAAGCAGCACTTGACATACAAACAATTCTTTTCTCTCTGGGACTTAAGGCCCTAAAATAGAATGGAAGGTCACAGATTGCTACATGTCCCCCTAGAGAAGACTCTACTCTTGGTTCAATCTTGTTTTGTGACTGTGTCCTGTCGTTTGGGTTCAGAAACAAGATACATGATAAATTAAAGGTCTAAGGGAAGGAATGAGAAAATGAGCCAAAAAATAGATCCCAAGTTTTTTTAAAAATGGGCATTTTCCTAGTGATTGATATTACATAAAGAAGAAATTGGAAGGACAGCATATAGATGAAAAATGGAAATGATCTGTCAAAATTACTTAAACTATTTTCTTTCTTTTGACAGTGGAGATAACACATTTGGACTCAACCATCATAGTTCTATGGTGATGAATGGCATAGTAGAAATAGCACTAAAGATAAAAAATAATAATGCTGGATTAGACCAAGTATACATAAAGAAGGCCCATACTGGAGGCAACACGATTTTAAGGCCATCAAGAGATCAATAATCAGTATATGTCAATAACAGGAGGATAAAAATATCAAACACTTGGGAAAAAATTACAAACATTATTACTAATTAAAAGGTCATTGAAAAATATCAGTAATTATCCACTCATATTTCTATTTTCCCATCTTTAGGAATTTGTAAGAATAATCTATACATACATCAAATAGATTTTCACAAATTATATTCCACAGCAGAACACATATTTATAGTCACATAATTGACTAAAAGGTGAAAAAAAATACAAGATCCCACTGTGGTTATGTTTGTTGGCTATATAAAAAAAGCATTTGATTTTGAAGAATAAAACACTTCCTCAAAGACTCTGCTCCAACAAGATGTCTCTCATGTATATGTGTCAAAATCATACAAGAATCTCTGAAGACATGACAACAAAGATAAGTTTGATAAGACTCTAATTATTAATATCAAACAAGGGAGATGTGTACTCACCAGACTTGTTTTCCACCATTATGGAGGATAGTAACATAGAGTCCAAATGGAAGGAAGATTGTCTCTATGTGGTGAACTCCTCTAGTTTCTCCTAGTTGTGGATGACATGGCACTGATTGCATCAAGCCTTCAGAATATTGTAGAACCTTCTAAATAAGGTGCATAACCCCTCAAGAGATTTCAGCTGAATTTTTCACATAGGACAATCAAGTAGGTAAAAATGTCTAATGCATAAACTATGATATGCAATTGCATGGAAAGCCTGTTTAGTTGATGTATCAGTATAGACATATAAATGTAAATATAAATATACTTATGTATACTTGTATATATGTGTGTACACATCCATATCTTGATATGTACATACGCATATATCTCTATGCTACATATTCACATATGACATATATACATATTTCTTGGACACTGCAGATAGATAAATTGGGAACAAAATGGAACATAAAGAAGAGAACATATGGGACTGCATCTGGAAAACTAAAGTGCTTTTAAATGACTCCATGCTAAACAAAGACAAAGACCAATCTTGTCAACAGAAATGTTCTTCTAGTAAATGAGGAATTAATGACCACTTATTAGCTGCCTACTATCTGTTGTTTATTGTGATAGGCAATGGGGATACAAATACAAAAATGAGACATTCCCTGCCTTCAAAGAGCTTATATTCTATCAAAGGGATATAGCATGTTCACAGGTAAGTAGACACAGGATATATAAAAAATAAATCCAAAGGGATGGATGGCAGAGATTGGTGGTGGGAGCCACTAACAACTGGGGGAATCAGAAATGGCCTCTTGAAGGAGGTAGCATTTTAGTTGGGCCTTGAAGAGAGCAAGGGCTTTCAGGAGGCAAAGGTGAGGAAGGAGAGAATTCTGGGTATAAGGAGGAACCTGTGCAAAGGGATAGAGGGATAGAATATTGTATACAGGGAACAAGAAGTTGGCCAGTTTGACTGGAATGCAGAATTTATGAAGGAGAAGAATGTGAGATCAACCTGGATAGGCTGAAACCAATTGAAAATGGTTTTAAATGTCAAATAGAAAGAATTTGCATTTTATACTACAGATAATAGAACTTTTTAGTGACATGACCAGACCAGTAATAATATATATGACTTTGAACAATGAAATAATAATAGTCTCTGAAGAAAGTGGCAAATAACCAAAAAGGCAGTGGGCACATAGTAGGCATAAGTAGACTTCGGCTTATTACCAACAAAGTTACACACAAGAAGCAGTGTAGAGGATGTCAAATAGATGGACAACCAGAAAAGGATTTGGACTGGTTAAATAGTAAGAATGAGGGATGTCAGAATCCAATTTACTCCAATGGTACCTCCATAATGTCAACAGAACTAGAGAAAGTAGTTATCCTGGGAAGGACTTGTGATAGGAAATGAATGTGTCACAGAAGAGGAGAAGGCTTGGTTGAGATGCAGTTTGTACTTGTGGGGGAGCACCCAGTTTAATGAACTCACAAATGTTGTATTTCAGCAAATAAGCATTCATTCCTACATACATAATCCTGTTAAGTCAAATCTGACATTTCCTGAGCTATAGGAATTATTACCAAACTTTTTCATTTTGCAGTAAGTCCCCCTAAGAGCTTCCACAATAGAGCTACATTTGGCATCATTTCCACTTTTTTTGAAAACAGATATTTGATTCTTGACATAACCACAAATCTAAAAGACTCGTTGGAGGCCCCTAAAACTAGCTATTTCATCATAGGCTCCTGCCACCATTACCAAACATCTATATATTTCACTGCTGTTCTAGCTCTTCCAAATCTCTCAACAATCCTCCCCACAATTTCCTGGTGTTATCAATTCCTTCTCTGGTCGACTTTGCCTAAGTAAATAGGTGGGATAAAATAAAATAGTTACCATTTTAAACTTCTCTGCAACTATTTAGTCTTTTCTCTTACTACTAAATTCCATGAAACTACTCTTCTCCATTCTATGTAATGTAGCCTTGCTTCTCTTTGCCTCCGATCATTCCATTAATGTTAATACCCTACATCCAAACATTGAGGTCCCTGTTTCCTCAGCCCAGTCCTCCTTAAACTGCCACTCTCTCTGGTCCCAACTGCCACACACCAAGATTCCAGGATTCTGTCTGAACACCCATGCTTCCTCTGCCAAGTTATTCCATTTCCAGGCTCCCTTTTAGGAAGCCAAAAAAATGTAAGCCTGTAGAACCACTTTATTAACTCTTTCAGGATGAAAATGTCATAAAAATTAACATTCTCTATTAAGCACACATGAACAGTGAAAATCTGGCCACTTGACACATCTAGAAACCATGTACCAGACTCTCAAAACCAGAGAGAATGGTTGTAAGAAGACAATATGCCTACAAGGTGAAATTCCACCTTTGCCTTAAGTAACATGCCTTGGGCAGTTTCTTGTTAACATAGGTTAAGTGGGACTCTAATTCTTCTATTATTAACAATATCACAATTATATGTAATTATAATTAGTAGTGATATATAATAATAATTATTATAATTATACAGAATTTACAATCACAGGCCTGGACCTATGATACAATCAATCCCATAATTTTAATAACACAGGAATATTCTTATATAAATTTGCCCACTCTTTTCCCCCTATTCCCAGAAAATTGGGGAAGGAACCCAATCACTTCAGAATTCATGGCTCAATGGTAATAATTAATTAATTTACATGGTTAGTAACTGTTTGTTGATTGACTTATAAGTTTAGAGATTAAATATTGATCTCTGCCCCATAAAATTCTAGTGAAGCTTTTTGGACTAGATTTGAATCTATTGAAGCTTCTCTGCTTTGCTTTACAGCTATCAGGCTTTTCCTGGGTCTCTGGGATTTGGGGGTGTCATGGAAGGAAGGAAGGAAGGAAGGAAGGAAGGAAGGAAAGGAAGGAAGCAGGGAGAAGGAAACTCCCTCAGTAGTTAGCAAGTTTCCCATAAATCCACCAATCAATCAAGCATTTCAAAACGTCTACATATTCCAGGCAGGAGCAGTTAGGTGCTTCAGTGTTTAGAGTGCCAGACCTGAAGTCAGGAAAACTCATCTTCCTGAGTTCAAATCTGGCTTCAGTTACTTACTAGCTGTGTAACCCTGGGCAAGTCACTTAACCCTGTTTGCCCAAGTTTCTTCATCAGTAAAATGAGCTAAAAAAGGAAATGGCAAACCATTCCAGTATCTTTGCTAAGAAAACTCCAAATGGGGTTAGGAAAGAGTCAGAAACAACTGAAAACAACTCAACAACAAAAACAACAACATATACCAGGTGTCTCTGGAGTACTTCAATCAGAGCCTGGGTGACCACCTATTAGTCATGTTATAGGGGACTTTTCCTGATTGGATTTGCTTTGGGCTAGGTGACTGATCTCTGGAATCCATTTTATTTCGAAGATTTTGCAATTATAATCAGTTTATGCTATTGTGACATGATTATCATCATCATCATCATCTATGAGGTACTCTGATACTGTATATAGATTTTAATGCCTCAATGATGCCAAATATATTTATGTTGAAAGACAATGCTCTAAGACACTGGTCTTTAATTCTTCTATATAACTGGAAAATAATTCAAATTACTTTTAACTGAGTTATTATCTTACAAGATTGTAAAAGCTTCAGAAAATTGATATTTCAAAAAAGAATACAAGATGGTGAAGTTAGATTTTTATCTTCAATGGTACTGTCAGGTCATTGGCTTTCTTTCAATGTCTTATGATGCTTTTTTTTTTAACATTCATTTAGCTCAGATGGGAGTATATTGATTTCTCTTTTCCTATTTCTGACAATGTCCACTAAATTGTAGACTTTGAATCACGAGTTAGAATTGGAAAAAATGCATTCGGTCACTTACTGTATGATTTCATTATTTTTCCAGGACTTAGAGTTCATGGGGATCATAAAGTGGAACTAGCATTCGCAGGAACCTGAAGACTGTCTCTAATCCAACCTCCTTATTATACCAATGCATATTGAGAACCAGGGATGTTAAGTGACCTGCCCAATGTATATGGTGTATGGTAGAATGAAAAAAAAAAAAAAAAAAACACTGGCTTTGGAGGGAGGACATGGAAGCATGAATTCTCTAGTTAACCTTTTAGGATTTTTCAAGTGAATAAAGATTTGAAAAGTGGAAAGGAATATGAACTGATGCAAAGTGAAGGAAGAAAACCAGGAAAAAAATGCTTACAACAATGTAAGTGGAAAGAATAATAACAAAAGAAACTGAATTATTATAATAATGAAATTTGCCCTAAAAAAGAGAATAGAAAAGGCATATCCTTCCTTTCTTCGAAGAGGTGGGGGACATGGGTATAGGACAGTGCATATACTGTAAGGTTCAATTGATGTATTGGTTAGTTTTATTGAGCTGCTCTTTTTCCTCTCTTCTTTTTTTTCTTTTCATTTTGATTCAAAGGATGACCCTCTGAGGAGAAGCAAAGGCTAAAATATACTTAGAAATGAAGGTGATATGAAAACCAATACAAATTATTTTATAAAAAATACAAGTGCTAGGTGTATACTGCCAGAAGACAGGTTTGTTCACTGAGGGAAATCTAGCTCATTAGTCATAATTTTTTTTAAAATAATTATTTAATTATTTTAAACATTAATTTAAAAAAAATTTGAGCTCTACATTCTCTTTCTCCCCCCAGTCCCTCCCCCATCAATTGGGAAAGCTATGGTGGTGCCCATTATACATGTGAAGTCATGCAAAACATATTTCCGTATTAACCATGTATGCATAGATGTCCAAATGGATCATATCCCAGAAAAAGAGAAACATAAACATGGAGAGATTGACCCTTCACAGAGAATCAGAAATGAGTAGCAGTCTAGGAATATCTTACCATCTAAGGATTCCTGCAACAACATTTAGCAATGTAATGGAAGACTACACCTTATCATTGCCTTTCCTATCATGGCTCAAGGTCTGCCATAGCCAACCTTTGTTGGAAGGGTAGCTATCTGTGGACTATATTGCTATACTCTGCTCCCACTGAAGCTCTGTGTTTCATAATTTGCAGTCATTTGTTCAAGTCTGTAGTTCTCAAAGGCTGATGTCATAGGGGAAGTGGTAGAAACTCTGAGGATTTTGTACTTCTGTAATTTAAGATCTCAACAGTTTTTTCCTCTTGTTAATTTTGTTTTCTTTTCATAACTATTGAAGGAATTATTTTACAGCTTTCAATTTAATATTGTTAGGTTGTTCCAATTATCCTTGCCTATAACCACTTATATTTATTTTTTTCATATATATGCATTATCTGTCATAGCATAGCAGTAGTTTGTGGTATCAAAGAAATAGAAACAAAACAATTGAAAGCAACTGAATGAATTGTAGCAAACGATGTAATGGAATATTACTGTATAGTAAGAAATGATGAACACGAGAAATGCATTTGAAAACCTTGAAAGATACACATGAACTGATGAAAAATGCTCTGTTCAAAACCAAAAGAATAGTATGCATGATGAAATACAATGTGAAGGAACAGATCGCTAAATAGAAGCCAAACTCTGAGTAAATGAAAAGCCATGATGGTCCTAGAAAGAAGATAATGAAACATGCCTCCATTTCAACAAATGTGAAGATGACGACTTGGGCAGAAAGATGGATGCATTGTCAGATGGGGCAGCTGGTTTGGGTGTTCTTCCTTAACTGTTTTTCTCTGTTGCAAGGGTAATGGCTTATTTTTGTCAAAGGAAAAGAGGTGGAGGAGTATTTCCAGAAAAAGTCCTTACACACACACACACACACACACACACACACACACTTTAACTGTAGGGCCCAACTAATTTGATACATTGCAACATATCTTTCTTTTGATGCATAGATGCTTTAAAAAAACTATATAATCATCAGTCAAGGCATATTTTGTCATCCATTCATCACTTATTCATTCAACAAATATTATTGAGGGCCTATCATTATGGTATAGTGGTTAAAGAATTGACCTCAAAGTCCAGAACCAGATTCAAATTCTGCCTTTGACAAATACTAGCTATGTGACCCTGAGTATGTTACTTAACCTCTTAGGTTTCTAAGCAGCTCTCTACTATAGGTTACAGAGAAGGTGCCTATCTGAATTAGTCAGTGGTTGTTTTCTCACCTGAGAATTCGCTATACCAATGAAATCACAGACCCATTCCCCATTTTGTTTTCTGCTATGGACAAAAGTACCGAACTAGGCATTGGGGATAGGGATGGGGAAATGCAAGGATCTGTGTTCTCATGAAACTTAAGTTTAGTGGAAGAGCTATATGCTAATGTAATGTACTGTCCCTTTCTTAGGTGGATATTTTATTTACTGAAAGGTCCTGAAAAGAATATTTGTGGGGTGGCTAGGTGGTGCAGTGATAGAGCACTGGCCCTGGAGTCAGGAGGACCTGAGTTCAAATGTGAACTCAGACACTTAACACATACGAGCGTGTGACCTTGGGCAAGTCACTTAACCCCAATTGCCCTGCCTTCCCCCCTCCAAGAAAAGCAAGGAAAAAAAAAGAATATTTGTATGAGACAAACATAAAGAAAAGGAGCTTGTAGAGACATACAGGCAATTCTGAGGACCTGAGAGAAAACACCCCAGATAAAAGTACTGAGAGAGACTCAAGCAAAAGCAGCTCAGAGACAAAATTACTACTCTCCTGATGGTGAATTGAAAGACTCAGAGTGCACACTGAAACCTTATTTCTTTTTTCTTTGGATCTGGTCAATGCAGGAACTTGTTTTGCTTGACCATACATGTTTGTTAGGGCAGGCAGGTGGAACATCAGATAGAGTACCAGACATGGAGTCAGAAAGATTCATCTTCCTGAGTTCAAATCTGGCCTCAGACACTCATTAGCTGTGTGACCCTGGGCAAATCACTTAACCCTGTTTGTCTCAGTTTCCTCACCTATAAAATGAGCTAGAGATGGAAATGGCAAACCATCTCAGTATCTTTGCCAAGGAAACCCCAAATGTGGTCATGAAGAAAAACAATACCACATTTGTAACAGGGGTTTTGTTTTCTTGGTTTTTTTTTTTTTTTAATGGCAAAGTGTGTGTGTGGGGAGGACGGGTAAGAGGGAGGGAAAGCAGATCTGAAGATAAAATTGAATTAAACAATTAAACCAATGACCAAAAATGCTGACTGAGGTAGGATCCAGCTAAAGTGCATCGTGGCCCAGCAGCTAATTTGAATCTGACTTTTCATGACTTTGGCATTTATTTTGGGGAAATTCTGAATCAAAGAACTGTTTGGGAACTCTGGGGAAAAATTGTATATTAAGTAGTTGCATGATTTCTGAAAGAAATGTGAAGTTAGGGGTTTTCAAGCCAAGAGAAAGGTGAGTCCCTACACATGACAAGAGGGAGGAGGGCCTTGAGGTGTTGAGAAACAGCTGCTTACAGAAGACAGAACATGGAAGCCAGAGTTGAGATGCCAGGAGACAAGGCAATGGACATGCTAACAGAACTGAGAGGCTGGATAGAACTGAACACACCTGCATAGAGAAAGGCAGGCTCTGAAGTTGACTTGGGGAGCTGATCTATTTGGAGCTGGCTGGAGAAAGCAGCCTCTTTTGTAGGAAAAGTTGGCTGGGAGGAAACGCTGCTTTGCTTTCTACAGTCATCTGCAACTTGAGAGAGGGGAAGTTCCTCAAAGATTTGCCTTCATTACCCTGTATGGCTTGAAAGGGAAAAATCCCCCAAAGCCTATAGAGAGAAGAACTGAATAGCTTTGCAGATCCTATGAATTAAGGGAACTGTCTTTCCCTAAGAGTAGCATGCTGCCTTATTCTCAAAGAGGACCATGACATCAGGGAGGTGATTCCATGATATTCAAGTGAATTGGATTTAAGTGAGGGAGGGCTGTGCAAAGTCACCAGCCTCACTCTCTCCTCCGGAGCCATCTGGATCCAGAGGCAAGATAAATCAGGATGATTGGAGATGACCCCAGAGCAGCCAGAGACCTTGGCCTTTTGTGTGTGTGTGTGGATTAAGTGTCTGAGGCCGGCTCGGAACTCAGGTCCTTCTGACTCCAGGGCCGGTGCTCTATTCACTGCGCCACCTAGCCGCCCCAGACCTTGGCCTTTTTAAGGTAAGGTCTTTACAAGTCTCAGTTTGACAGAAGAAATGCCCATTCAGTAATTAAGATGAGGTAAGAAAGGAGGCAGAGAATGACTTTTTTTACTCAATAAAATAAATAAATAAATCTAGGAGGGGAAGAAGGAATAAATCTAGGAAGTTCTGAAGACTTCACGGGCTAAAAGGGCTCAATATTGCTTCATTGGCCCGAGAGTATCAAAAAAGCACTTTCAGCAAAGATGAGAAGGAGCAGCCTCACTGTTCCCTAAACAAACCACAGACATCCAGGGACTCAGTGCAGGGCTGTTAGGCCCAGGTACATGGGTTTCCTTGCTCATGGCTTTCACTACTTGTGTTCTTGTGTCTGTAAGTTTGTGTCCAATCTCACAGCCTCCTTCCATGGCCACAGGGTGCACTGGTGGGAAAGTATGACCTGGGTTTATAAGTAGATGGTTACAAGGCGGCTAGGTGGTTCAGTGAGTAGAGTGTTGGCCCTGGAGTCAGAAGGACCTGAGTTCGGATCCGGCCTCAGACACTTAATACACACACAAACAAAAACCTAGTTGTGTGACCTTGGGTAAGTTACTTAACCCCATTTGCCCTCCAAAAAGAAAAAAAAATTAAGTAGATAGTTACATTTCTACTATTCCTGGTTTTGCCTTCTTGGTTAATTACTTTTGATGATTAAGAGTTAGTGATATCTTAATAACCCAGTGTTCAATAAACTTGAAAACATAGTTATCTAGGAAAGAATTTCCTATTAGATAAGAACTTCAAGGAAAACTAGAAAGCAGCCTGGAAGAAACTGGACTTAGCCCAACATCCTACATCATATCCCTAGTAAATTCAAAGTGGATAAATGACCTGAATATTAAAGATCATATCATTAAAAATTTAGAATAGAAGCAGGTCATATAGTTTTTACATCTAGGGGCAGGAGATGAATTCTTAACCTAAAAGAAACAGAGGCAATTAGAAGAGATAAAATATATTTGATTGTATGACATTTTCAACGTTATTTTTATTTGTAATGTTATTTGTTCTTTTTCCATTTTTTCTTTTCTTGAATATTTTATTTTTCTCAATCATATGTAAAAACGATTTTTAACATTCACATTTTAAGATTTTTGAGTTCCAAATTCTCTACTTCTTTCCCTCTCTCCCCTTCCCCTTCTTTGAGATGGCAAGCAATTTGATATTGGTTATGTGCAATCATGCAAAACATATTTCTATATTAGTCATGTGAAAGAAAACACAGACAAAAAAGTGAAAAAAAATAAAGTGGAAAGTAGTATGCTTCAATCTGTATTCAGACTCCATCAGTTCTTTCTCTAGAGGTAGATAGAATTTTTTAGCATAAGTCCTTTGGAATTGTCTTGGATCAGTGTATTGCTGAGAATAGCTAAGTCATTCACAGTTGATCATCGTACATTATTGCTATTATTGTGCATAATGTTCTGGTTCTACTTACTTCACTATGCATCGGTTCATTTAAGTCTTTCCAGGTTTTTCTGAAAACATCCTACTCATATTTTCTATAGCACAATAGTATTCCATTACAATCATAAACTGCAACTTGTTTGGCCATTCCCCAATTGATGGGCATCCCCTTAATTTCCAATTCTTTGCCACCACAAAAAGAGCTGCTATAAATATTTCATGCAAATAGATTCTTTTCCTTCCACAACAGTTTATTAGTGTCCCAATTTTCCCACATCCCCTCCAACATTTGTAATGTTTCCTTTCTGTCCTATTAGCCAATCTGATAGGTATGAGATAGTACCTCATAGTTGTTTTAATTTACATTTCTCTAATCTATAGTGATATAGGACATTTTTATATGACTATAGATAGCTTCGATTTCTTCATCTGAAAACTGCTTGTTCATATCCTTTGACCATTTATCAATAGAAGAATAACTTGCATTCTTATAAATTTGACTCAGTTCTCTATATTGAAGAAATGAGGTCTTTGTCAAAGACACTTGCTATAAAAATTTTTTCCCCCAGTTTTCTGCTTTCTTTCTCATCTTGGCTGCATTGGTTTTGTTTGTGCAAAACCTTTTAAATTTAATATAATAAAAATCATCTATTTTATATCTCGTAATGCTCTCTGTCTCTTGTTTGGTCACAAATACTTCCTTTATTCATAGATTTGACAGGCAAATTATTTGAAGTTCTTCTACTCTGCTTATATCACCCTTTTTGTCTAAATCATGTACCCATTTGGACCATATCTTAGTCTATAGTATCAGATATTGGTCTATACCTAGTTTCTGCCAAACTGCTTTCCAGTTTTTCTGGTAGTTTTGTCAAATAGTGAGTTCTTGTACCCAAAGCTTGGATCATTGCCTTTATCAAACACTAGATTACTCCAGTCATTTACAACTGTGTATTGTCTACATAATCTACCCCCACTGATATAACACTCTATTTGTTAGCCAGTACCAGATTGTTTTGAAATAAGACGGTAAGAGGGGTGGTTAGGTGGTGCAGTGAATAGAGCACTGGCCCTGGAGGCAGGAGGACCTGAGTTTAAATCAGACACTTAACACAAAAAACTAGCCATGTGACCATGGGCAAGTTACTTAACCACAATTGCACTACCTTCCCCCCTCCAAAAAGAAATAAGAGGGTAAGGGAATAGGGAAGGGGAGAAGATAAGGGAGGGATAGGGAAAGGTATGTAGATTAATGGGAATGGGATAAAGAGGAAACAACATATATATTTAGAAGGGTATAAAAATCTTCTAAATTCAGAAAGGAATAAGAGGGTAAAGGGATAGGGTGGAGGGAGAGGATAAAGGAGGGATTCTTGGAGGTGGGGTAAGTTAAGGAATAGAAGGGCAAGGTAGGAGGTAGAAGTAAAGTAGAGAAGTGAGGAGGGATAGGAATAGAGTAAGAAGGATAGTGAGGGAAATAGGAAGGAAGAAATTATACAATTAGTAATTATAGTTTAAAATGTGTATGGGAAGAATTCATGCATAAAATGGAAACTGATAGCAGATTAAAAATTTGAATTCAACAGTATGTTTCTTTCAAGAAATGCTATAGAAGTAAGAGATACACATAAACTTAAATAAAGGTCAGGAGTAATATTTATTATGTAAAAAAGCAGGGATAATAATCATGATCTCAAACAAATTTAAAGCTAAAATAAATTTAATCAAAAGAGAAAAATAGGGAAACTATACTATATCTCAACTATATAATTCAATAGTTTTAGACCATATAAAATAACTAAAGAGTATGAAAAAAGAGCGTATACTTGCCAAAACAGACACAGGAACTATACAAATATAAACACAAAACACCTTTTATACAAATGAAGTTAGATCCAAATGACTAAAGTAATATTTATTGTGCATGGATAGGCAAAGCTAATACAATAAAAAATAACAATTTTAACTAACTAATCTATTTTTGTAATGCCATCCTAATTAAATTACTAAAAAAAAAAAAACTTACTGAGTCAGAAAAAAAAATAATAACAGCATTCATCTGGAAAGAGCAGAGTCAGGACCTTCAAGGAAACCAGAGGGAAAACATGTGAAGGAACTAGATTCAGTAGTATCAGACCTTAAACCATATTATAAGGTGAGAGCAGTGTTGAAGTGTAAAACGGATAATTTTTATTATTTTAAATTAAAAATTTCCTGTATAAATAAAACCTATATAGCCAAGAATAGGGGGAATGTAGAAAATTGGGGGAAAAACTCTCATAGACAATCTCTCAGATAGAATTTAACTGAGTTGGAATATTGTTGTGGTATAGGAAATGGTGAGCTAGTAGATTTAGAAAAATATGGAAAGACTTGGACTCATGAGAGAAGATGCTATCCACTTTCAGAGAAATAGATGCCAAGTAGAATTAAGAATAATACAGTCTTACATATATGCATTTGAGTATATGTTTATAGATATATATTGTATATATACATATGTATATAGATGCATATATGTGTTTGTATATATGTATATGTGTATATCTATCTGTCTTCGAGTTTAATTGTAACTTTCTTGGGGCTGTGGGGGAAGAAGGGGAAAAAATAAAGTAAAAAATGCATAGCAGCAGACAAAAGAAAACCTACAAGGAAGCAAAGAGATGATGGATTGCTTTGAAAATAATGTGTAGAATTTATTATACAGGTTTTTTTGAAATGGAAATTTATTGCTTTATATTGAATCTTCTATCATATTCTGTGTACATTTTCTTTCCTTATTTTGTATTCAAGTTTAAAACAAATTTTAAAACTTTAAAAAAATTCTTCAAATTATTAATAGTAAGAGAAATGCAAATCAAAACAAACTTTAAGTTTTATCCCACGCCCAGATAATTGCCAAAAAGGACAAAAGATGGGAATAGTCAATGTTGAAGGGGGTATAGAAAAACAAGCATACTAATGCATTGTTGGTGGGATTGTGAATTAGCACGACCATTTTGGAAATCAATTTGGAATAATGCAAATAAAGTAGGTAAATATTCTTTACCCGCTGACACAGAGAATTTACGATTAAGTATATGCCCTAAATAGTTCATTGATAAAAAGAAAGGTTCCATATACAGCAAGATATTTTTAACAACACTTTTTTTGTGATAGCAAAGAACTGGAAACATTGGGGAATAGCTAAATTAATTGTAGTACATTAGTGTAATGGAATATTAATTTATTATAAGAAAAACTGTAATAAATACAGGGAAGGATGGAAAAATTTCCATGATTTGATGCAGAATAAAATAAACAGAACTGAAAAAACAGTATCTACAATGACCATAAAAGTACAAATAGAAAGAACAACCACTACAAAATAATGGAAGATTAATATTTCAAAATTATTAAGAACAAGTTTGCCCCCCAAAAAACTAAATATGAGGAGACACCTTACTCCACTCATTTCAAGAAGGTTGGTGGGAAGGTTCCTTGGATGTAGAACATTGCATATAATGTCAGTTTTTTGACATTATATGATCCATTTTGGTGATTTTTCCCCCCATCCTTCCTTTTTATTTAAAAAACTTTGTTGCAAATGATGGCTCTTTGGGAAGCAAGGAAAGGAAAGATCGGGGGGCGGCAGTATAAGTGATATAAAAACAAGATATCAATTCAAATCTACTTTTTGAAAAAGAGTTAATGGTGTCATTGTGATCAGTTAGGGTAAAAGGGGACGTAGGAGCTATAGTTATTAGTGAATACATATATTTCACTGCAACAGAGATACCCATAGGATTCTGAAAATGAGTTGTAGTTGAATGGCCACACCTTTGGAGAATTATACCAATCTACCAGCGTGTGTGCACGTGGAGTAAGCAAGCAAGTTCGGTCAAGACAGTGAGAACCTGGAGCAATTTGGTAGGGGGATGGGAGTGGGGGTAGTTCTATGCCCTTGAAGTACAGGCTTTTAAAGGGAAATAACAGGAGATGAGATTTAAAGGTAGTTCAGTTCTTTCATCCAGCTCAGTAATTTTGTTAGGCTGTCTCTGAGTTCTATCTAGTTGTCTTCATCTATTCCAAACCAACTACTCCATCTGACATGTTCCCTTACACAGGATCCAAACATCCCATAGTGCATAAGTCCCTGCATATGCTGATATTTAATGATCAAGAAGGCAGTGAGAGCATATGGAGAGGGAATGCTGACATTAAAAACTCTGCCTTTGCCTTTTACATTTGCCTGTTCCTCTTTATCATATTACCAGCTTTTCATCTGATGACTTTTTAACTATCTTCCTGCTACTGAAGAAGGATAGCACAGGTATTCAGAACAGAAGGGCTTGTCTCTTCAGGCCCTAAATCCCATCAGTCATCAGCTTTAATAAAATAAGCTCAGCTTGCTTTAATTTTTAAAGTTTTCCTGAGAATTTGTATTTCTGTGAGTATTCTCTTGGTTTGACTGAAGGATAAGCTTGTATTAGTGCTATCAGTGGATAGAATTCTAGGCCTAGAGTTGAGAGGATCAGAGTTCAGATATGACGCCATATACTTATTAGCTGTGTGACCCTGGGCAAGTCATTTAATGTCTGTCTTCCTCAGTTTCCTCAAATGTAAAATGAAGATAATAATAGCACCTATCTGCCAGGGTTGTTGTGACTATCATATAAGATGATGTCTGTGAAGTGCTTACCACAGTGTAGGGCACGTAGTAGGTGCTCAATAAATGCTTATTTCCTTCCTTCCTTTTTTTCCCTTCCTTCCTTCTTTCCTTCTTTCCTTTCTTCCTTCCTTCCTTTTCCTTCCTTCCTTCCTTCCTTCCTTCCTTCTCCTTCTTTCCTTCCTTCCTTCCTTCCTTCCTTCCTTCCTTCCTTCCTTCCTTGTCATGGTACACAGTCGGAGGGGTAATGGAGATAACTGATGATTTCACAAGTAGAGATGATCAAGCATTTTTGGTTGGGTAGATATTTTTGCAACAAAATTTGCAAAGTCTATTATTAGGGGAGGTCATGTGATAGAGTGGAAAGTGTTGGATTTGGAGTAAAATCTCGAGTTTGAGGTTCAATCCTGCTATTTATTCCTGTATGACTTTGAGCAATCACTAAACCTCTTTGAGACTCAGATTCTTCATCTGTAACAAGATTTTGAACTAGATATTCAAAGAGAAGTTTGGACTATATAGATGACCTCTAAGGTTCCTCTCTAAAGGTAGGCTCTTATGAACTTACTGTGAGATTTCTATCAAATTACAGAATAAATTAGGGGTAAACAATATTGAAAGGCACTGCAAGGTTACTTTAGCCACCAGAATGGATTGGTACAGAAATATTTAATGATATAAATCATTATTTCCAATAATAATAGCTAACATTTTTATAGCACTTTAAAGTTTACAATGCACTTTACAGATATCATCTCATCTGATCTATGTTTATAAGTAAATCAATTTCCATCTGAAGTAGCTTCAATAACTCAGAAGATTCTATGGCAGTTCAAGACTGGGTTTTCCTTTTTTTCAATCATAGTTTCACTAAGCAAGCTTCTTGCTGAATGGAGTAGGTACCTGAACTTTATGAAATTTCTTTATCCTCAATATGAAAGAGGTTGAGGTTGATACCCTTCAAATTCACATATAAGCTTTTAAAATGAATTGATTTACTCATGAATTATAAGTGCAATGAGTGTCTGGAATATGTCCAGACCCCCTGACATGGCATCTCTCCACATAAGGGATGCTCGGAAGTTGCTTCTGGGAGAACTTTGATAATGTATAAGAAATTGCCTTGAAGAAATAGACTTGGAATGTGAGTAGACATTCTGTAATTGGTGGAAGAGGAGGCCCTTTGGTTGCAGAAGCATTCAAAGTATCCTGCGAACTTTAATTATACTCTTTTGGCTCTTGGGGAGCCCAATGACAAGTGAAGAGAGTCATCAGAAAGGTTTGGAGGGTTCCAGGGCACACCATTGTTCCAGAGTTATGTTACATCAACATCCTAAGATATGAAGAAAGTGGAGTCTTCCTTTGCATTCCTTCATCCCAAGATTTGGGTTTCAAAGTCAGCACAGCACTGATCCCTTGAGAAGCAAGGGATGATTTTGGAGAGTGAACTTCAGGAACCCAGTTCAGTGGTAGCTGAGACCAGAATGCTATGTAGAAACTGAGCTAAATTTTGACCCTAATCTCCACAAAACCTCCCAGGTGGTATAGAACAGATTATGCCCTTGAGGTTTTAGGGGAAATGCTTCTTTTTTTTCTGGCTATACCTTTATAGAAGCTACCCAGTGTTAAGTGGTTAAGTGGAACTAGGGTGCTAGTTGCTGATGCCTTCATCAGTGGGTAGTGAGAAGAGGAGTGAATACAGCCAAAGTGGACTAGAGCTGATGGTAGGGGAAAGAGACACTCCAAACCTCTCAGAGTACCTGAGAACCCTGAAGGGAGTGGGGAGGAGATGTGCCAGGTCTAGTTCTGAGAGAGTGGGCCCAGATCAATCCATGTTACATCAACCAAATAAGGCCTGCTATTTGGTTTAAAATTTCATAACAGCTCACAATCGATGAAAATCAAGGATTCAAGGATCTAAACCAGGCCCTTCAGACTATTACTCTCCTGCTTGAAAGCCTCCATTGACTTCCTTTTGTCTCTCAGATAAAATACAAGCTCTTCAGCCTGGCTTTTAAAACTTTGTATAAATTACAGTGCCTGGCACATAGTAAAGGCTTAATAAATGCTGGTTGATTGATTGATCTGGCTCAAAACAATTTTTTTATCCTTACTTGCACTAATGGGTTACTGTTTCCCCAAACTGATATTCCATCTTCTACCTAGGGTGCTCTGGTCTAGGCAATCTCCAGTAGTTGGAATGCAAAACCTTCTTATCTCTTCCTCTCAGAATCCTGAAATCCTTATCTTTCTTCCAAGATACTTCCTTGGAGAAGATAGCCTGGATTTCTTTCCCCTACCCCCTCTTGAAATGTCTTCACATTTATTTCTACTTTATATTTCTCCATTTGAATGTGAGTTTCTTGATGGCCAGGACTAAACTGCTTTCCTCTTTGTATTTTTAGTACCAGGCAGGGCCTTGTACAAGATAGCAATTTTATAAATGCTTGTTGAATTGAATTGAATTGACTTATGTGAGGTATGAAAGGGAAGATTCCTACCATGGAGAAGTGGGAAGGTGTCAAACAAGGCTTCCAGAAGAAAGTACCATTGGAGTTGAGTCTTACAGGATACAACTGCTTGCTCACCTAGCTACCCACTTTGTTTAGGCCCTCATCACTTCTTGCCTGGATCATTGACCATCCTCCTCATTGATTTCACTGTCTCAAGTTTCTTTTCACTCCAGTTCATCCTACACAGTGCTGCCAAAGAAATTTTCCTTAAAAACAGATCTGCCCATGTGACTCTCCTACGCAACCAACTCCAGTGGCTTCCTATTACCTCTAGGATCAAATATAAACTCCTCTGTTTAGCTTCTAAAACCCTACACAACCTGGCCTCAGCTTGTCTTTCTAGCTTCTATGGACATTATCCTCCCTCTATTCAAACTAACTTTCTCTCTATTCCTCACACAACATCCTAACTCCCATCTCCATATCTCCCACCAATTGTCCCCCATGCATGGAATGTACTCCCTTCCTTCCTTTAAGACCCATTTCAAACACCATCCTATGTAAAAGAAGGCATTACTGATTCCCCCATTCATTGATATGTTCCCACCCAAACTACTTTTGTATTGAACTACTTTTTGTATATTCATATCGATTAATTTTATATTTATTCTGTCTACATTTTATGTATGTATTTGTTGTCTCCCCCATTAGAGAGTTTGATTCTTTGTATTTGTATCCCAAGTGCCCAGCACATAGTAGGTGCTTAATAAATTGATTGATTGACAGATAAGAATCATTTGGTATAAAAAGTGATAACGAAGAGGTATTCCAGATAAAGGTAACAGTTTGAAGTCATCAATTCCTAATAGATTCAAATAAGTGAGATTCCAGTTCTCAGGTAGGCAAATGTTTTCAAAATACTAAATAGTCATTCAAAAATGTTCTCCCAATTCTTAATTTAAAGCTCCTTTGTTTCAGCCTAAACCCAGTACTCTTTCCCTCAGTGATCACCATGAATAACTCCAAAGGTATTTTTATGGCAGTATCACATTCCTCCCCATCCCACTCATTCTTCTTTTTTGACTTAATAATCTTAGTTCCTTCATCTTCTTCCAATTCTGTTGTCTACTCTAGGCCATTTTTACAGTCTTTCCCGAGCCTTCTGAAGATACCTGGACCTTCCTCAAAATGTGTCCTAAAACTGAAAATGTATAGTAAAGTCCTTACCTATGATAAGCAGAAAAATGGATTTATTTTAAATATTTTATTCATGATATTTCTGATGAGTAATTCTAAAGTATAGCTTAACCTTACTGCAACATATTTTAGAAAAAAACATGTTATATTTATTTAGATGTTCTATTAGGAAGTTGAACTGGACTCCTCTTTCTATGAGCCCTCTCCAGGGCCTCAGGATGTTAATGATGCCCTAGAGCAATAATTATTAACCTTTTGTGGTCATGGACCCTTTTGGGATTAGAATAATGATTGAAAATAATTAAAGGAAATGTTAAATTTCAGTTTGAGGTTAGTAAAAATAAAATGTAATTCTTTTTTCTCATCCAAGTTCACAGGCCCCCTGAAATGTATCCACAGGCCTATGGGTCTGTGGATCCCAGGTTTAGAATCCCTACCCTCTTGGATAAAGTAGCATAATCCTTTTGTAAATCTGCCTTTCCTAGCTTTTAATGCTTCCATTTCTGTTTGGTACTTCTACATTGAAAAGGGGGAAGAGAAAGGGGGAGAAGGAAAGGGAAGGAGGAAAGGAAGGGAGTTGACTTTCCATAAGCATAGTCTGAGGTGACTCTGTGGATAGAATGCTGGGCCTGGAATCAGGAAGAACTGAGACTAGTTGTGTGATCCTGGGCAAGTCACTTAACCTCTGTTTGCCTTAATCCACTGGAGAAGGAAATGGCAAATGACTCCAGTATTTTAGCAAGAAAACCTATGGACAGTGTGGTCCACAAGGTCTTAAAGAGTTGGACAGGACTGAACAACAAAACACAGCCTCAGGCTAGTTTCCTACCTGGTTGTTATTTTTATCTGCATGACTAATATTTAGGTCTCAAACCTAGCTTTCTTTACATTGGTTTTTACCTCCACTGCTTTTCTTTGTTTTATGAGGCAATACTGGTCATAATCTTCCATCATATTCTCCATAAGATTTTATAGTGACTTTGTATTCTAAACTGCTATTGTCTCTGGCTGCCTTTTCTTACTCCACTTGACAAGTAAGTCAAGTGTTGGCTACTTTCAACGTTGTGGCCTTTTGCTTCTCTTTTGCCAAATTTCCCTTCACTTCAGGATATCTGTATTCCACATCTGTTATTTGCTCACACTTCTACTTTTTTCAGAGAAATTCTCTACCCTATGTTCAATTTTCCTGCTCTTCTGATTGTTTCTACTTATGTATTGAAAGCTTTATTATCAGATCTAAATTTATTCCTAGTTTCTGCTTTTATGAATTTTATTTTACTTCTGAACCATTCTGGAATTTCTTGCAATTGTTCTTCAACATCTGGATTTCTGAATCCACAGGATTATATCTTTCACTGGGGAATATTTGTTCACTTTCTTTCACATTCTGATACTTGTTTAACATGCTTTTTATTTCTCTTTGAGACTTTACTTATTCCACACACACCCCCATTTTTAGTACATTATCTGTTGGTTATCTATGTGTACACTAAGCTTTTATTCACTTTTTCTTTTGATAATTTATTGTTTCCACTATTTCCTTATATTACCTTTTCATTCTTATTCCCCCACTTGTTCATAGGCCCCTGAAGGTAGACTGCTGGGTGGGTTTTAGCCTCCTTTCATTGGGAGGCAGGAACTTCAGCCAGGTCAGGTCTCTGCTTCCTAGGAATCTTTAGGGGAGTGAAATAGCCCCTGCTTAGTTTCCCGCATCCCTTTCTTCAGCCCCCACACTCTGCTCTGCCCTTTGGATCTGAGTAGCACATAGGTCAGAACATTTCCCCTTCTCCTCCCTTTGCTTCTGCTTTCTCTACCAGTAGAAGCTGAAGAAGTGCTAGTTTGCATTGGTGGAGGGATTTTCTTTACTTAATGTTACCTACATCAGAGGCCTAGTTCTAAAAAAAAACAAAAACAGACATAGCAGAGAGTGATTTTAAGATTATAGATTAGAGCTTAAAGGGGCCTTTGAAGCTCTCTAGCCCAACAGGCTCATTTTACATATGAGGCAACTGAGGTCCAGAGAGGAGAGAAGATTTTAAAAGTTGCACAGACAGTGAATAAATGTCAGAGGCAGGTTTAAGACTCCAAATCCAAGGCCCATTCCACTGGACCACTCTGCCTTTTTTGAAAATAAACATCAAATGTGCAGTATTTTTTCTGGGTGTGACAGCACTCAGATTTCTATAAGTGCCTTGTTCTAAATGACTTTGACATCTGTTATCTCATTTATCCTTAGCACATCCCAAAAAGGAAGGGAGAGGTGGCTATTATTATCATTCCATGACAGTGAGGGAAATGAAAGTGTGCTAAGTTGCCCAAATCACAGAGCTGAAAGCAAGCTTGCAAACCGAGATCTTCTCGATCCCCTAAGAATTCTGAAACCCTGACTGATCTCTCATTCCCATATTGATTCAGGACCTGGAGTTCTCATGCTTACCAACGGCTCTCCTATCATAAATCTTGTCTCTGTTGCTCATGAAGTGCATCTATATGGATTTTCACATGAACTCAATGCTTCCCAGTGGCCATTTATCACTTCTCCATATGCTGATGACTCTTAGACAAGTCTTCTATATAACAATAAAATCAGCACAGCTGAAGAACGGGGACATGCAAAAATTATAGGAATGAAAGTTATAAATCTTTGAGAAGACAGAATGAAAAGATAAACACCAGTTTGCTACTTTACTGGAGGTGGGAAAACAACCTAACACATCATAGACATTGGAATTTATTAGCAATAACATTACTTCTAATGTGTGGTAGCTTTTGTCACAGTCTGATAAAAATTATATTACAATCTTGCATGTTAGCATTAGTCATTTATTGCTTCCTAAGACTATAAAATATTCTGTTTTAAGGTTTTATAGTCTCACAGAATCTCATAGCTATAAGGGACCTTAGAGTCCAACTCCCATATTCATTGGGTGCTCATAATTTGTAATTAATTTCATTTGCAATATGCCCATGTAACTTAGCCTAGCAATACATTAGTTTGGTCTTAAAATACACAATAATTTAAAATAGTTTAAATACTGCTAGATATTCCCCAAGAGTTCCCTAAGGTGATTATTTTAGGTTAAAACTTGGCTTCAAATTTTCATTTCTATAAGCTAACATTGGTAGGTGTAGGACAAAGGGTTAGTTAAGTGAATGCTGGCTATCCAGCCATTAGTCCAGCCCTGCTGGGAAAGGCCTGGCCAAGGACACAGGTGCTGAGTGAGAAGTAGGAAGTGGCCAGGGTGGAGACACCAGCAGGGTGGGAATCAGAATGGACTGGAGGGCAAAGATGAAGGCTATCAGTCGAGGTCTAAAACCTGGGGAAAGGGAGGAGCTTTTAGTCTTTAAAATTTGTTCACTGAAACTCAGTTTTTAAAAACAATTACATTGTTGTTTTAAAAATAAACTTAATAATAATTTCCTTCCACACAAATTGCCTTTAAATTGTATTTATGATGGAGGAGAAGTTATAACATGTAGTGACTTTAAAACGTCATCATATTTTAAAAAACTACATAAGCTTGAAATTAATTTTAGAGTGAAAATAAGACCAAATAGAAGTCCTGCTCCAAAAGCCCCAGGGGAAAACATGAGCGGGTTGCAGGCCATAGAGGACCTTAAGAAGGACTTTAAAAATCAAATAAGAGAAGTGGAGGAAAAATTGGAAAGAGAAATGAGAAGGATGCAGGAAAAGTATGAAATGAGGTCAACAGCCTGACTGAGGAAAACAACACCTTAAAAAATAGACTAACTCAAATGGCAAAGGAGGCCCAAAGGGCAATGAGGAGAAGAATGCCTTAAAAAGTCGAATTTGCCAGATGGAAAAAGAATCTCAAAAGTTCACTGAGGAGATTCATTCCTTCAGAGTTAGACTGGAGCAAAATGGAAGCTAGTGACTTTATGAGAAATCAAGATGCTGTTAAGCAGATCCAAACAAACGAAAGATTAGAAGGCAATGTGAAATATCTCATGGGAAAAACCACTGACCTGGAGAATAGATCCAGGAGAGACAATTTAAAAATTATTGGACTACCTGAAAGCCATGATCAAGAAAGAACCTAGAAATCACCCTTCAAGAAATTCTCAAGGAAAACTGCCCTGATGTTTTAGATCCAGAGGGCAAAATAGAGGTTGAAAGAATCCACCGATCACCTCCTGAAAAGATCCCAAAAAGAAAACTCCCAGGAATATTATAGCCAGGTTCCAGAATCCCCAGATCAAGGAGAAAATACTACAAGCAGCCAGGAAGAAACAATTTCAATATTGTGGAAACACAATCAGAATAGCCCAGGACCTGGCAGCTTCTACACTGAGGGATCAAGGGCATGGAATATGATATTCCAGAGGGCAAAAGAACTGGGAATGAACCCAAGGGTCACCTACCCAGCAAAACTGAGTATTTTGTTTCAGGGGAAAATATAGTCATTCAGTGGAATAGAGGACTTCCAAGCATTCTTGAGGAAAAAACCAGAATTGAATAGAAAATTTGACATCCAGACACAAGAAGGAAGAGATGCCTGAGAAGGTAATCAGGGAAAAGAAATCAAAAGGAACTTATCAAAATTGAACTATTTACATTCCTATATGGAAAAGCAATAACTTTGACTGATGATATCTTTCTCACTATGAAAATAATGGAAGAAGGGGGTGTGGTCATATGAATACATATGTGAATGTGTGTGTATATGGTTACAGTTATACATGGATAGAGGGCATAGGTCGAATTTGTTGGGAAGGGAGAATACTCCAGGGATGAAATTATGAGGTGAGAGAGGAAAGTGGCAAGAGGAGATGGGGAGAAACAGGGTAGGGTAAACTATCCCATGTAGAAGAAGCAAGGGGAAGTGGTTGCAAAGGAGGGGGAGAATAAGGAAGGCTAAAAAAGGCAAAACCACATTCACATTGAATTTGGTTCAGGGAGAAAATGACATACATACTAAATGGGATATCTCAACCTGCAGCAGGATAGGGGGAAAGGGGATGAGAGGAGGGATGATGGATGGGAGGGCATCCTTGGGGTGAGGGGAGGTTGGAAGTACCCACTTTAGAAGAGGGACAGGATCATGTAGGGAATGGACCAGGTGGGGGGTGGGATGAGTGGGAGGGAATTGTAAGCAGCCTTGTACAATATATCTACTATGATAATGTTTTGCATAGCTAGACATGTACAACATATACTGAATTACTTATCTCCCCAGAGGGAATGGGTGACAAGGGAGGAAGGAAATGGATCTGAAATTCAAGGTCTTAACATTAAATGTTTCAAATATATATAAATATTATTATTAATACTCTTTTGCTTGTAATAGGGAGATAAGATGTGCAGGCATTTGGGACACAAAGATTCACCTTCCTCTAATGGAAAAGTTGAAGGGGGTATGGGAGAAGGTACGGGAGAGAGCAGACTGGAGGAAGCGATATCTTGTGGGACTGCTATTCTGGGAGGTTGGGTAGGGGAATAACAGGGGGAAAATGATTGTAACTCAAAATCTGGCACAAATGAATGATGTAAAACAGAAGTTAATAAAGCATTTGTTTAAATAAAAAAAAAAGTCGAATTTGCCAGATGGAAAAAGAATCTCAGAAGTTCACTGAGGAGATTCATTCCTTCAGAGTTAGACTGGAGCAAATGGAAGCTAATGACTTTATGAGAAATCAAGATGCTGTTAAGCAGATCCAAACAAATGAAAGAGTAGAAGGCAATGTGAAATATCTCATGGGAAAAACCACTGACCTGGAAAATAGATCCAGGAGAGACAATTTAAAAATTATTGGACTACCTGAAAGCCATGATCAAAGAAAGAACCTAGAAATCACCCTTCAAGAAATTCTCAAGGAAAACTGCCCTGATGTTTTAGATCCAGAGGGCAAAATAGAGGTTGAAAGAATCCACCGATCACCTCCTGAAAAAGATCCCAAAAAGAAAACTCCCAGGAATATTATAGCCAGGTTCCAGAATCCCCAGATCAAGGAGAAAATACTCCAAGCAGCCAGGAAGAAACAATTTCAATATTGTGGAAACACAATCAGAATAGTCCAGGACCTGGCAGCTTCTACACTGAGGGATCGAAGGCATGGAATATGATATTCCAGAGGGCAAAAGAACTGGGAATGAACCCACGGGTCACCTGCCCAGCAAAACTGAGTATTTTGTTTCAGGGGAAAATATGGTCATTCAGTGGAATAGAGGACTTTCAAGCATTCTTGAGGAAAAAACCAGAATTGAATAGAAAATTTGACATCCAGACACAAGAAGGAAGAGATGCCTGAGAAGGTAATCAGGGAAAAGAAATCAAAAGGAACTTATCAAAGTTGAACTATTTACATTCCTATATGGAAAAGCAATAACTGTGACTGATGATATCTTTCTCACTATGAAAATAATGGAAGAAGGGGGTGTGGTCATATGAAAAAAAAATTTGATAGAATTCTCCCGAGAATACATCAGGACCAGGAGTTTTTTGCTTTGGTAGTTCCTTTATAGCTAGTTCATTTCCTTTCCTGAGACTGGGTTATATAAGATCTCTTTCTGGTCTTTTGTTTTGGTATTTTATATCCTCTATTTCTTTTGTATTTTCAGTTTTGTTAGCATATAACTGTGTATAATATGTTCTGATTATTTTTTTTCTGGTGTTTTTTTTATTTCATGCTGCTTATCTGCTATTTTATTGATTTTATTTTTTGGTCCTCTTCTTTTTAATCTGATTAATTAAAGACTTATGGACTTTATTAACTTTTTTCCAAATAACTAACTTTCAATTTTATCAATTCTATGGTTCATTTGGTTTCTAATTTGTCTATTTCTCCTCTAATTTTTAATATCTCCTCTTTTGTGCTTATTTTAGGCCTTTTCCTGGACTTTGTAACTTTTTTTTTTCTTTTTGGAGGGCAATTGGGGTAAGTGACTTGCCCAGGTCACGTGGCTAGTTTTTTTTGTGTTAAGTGTCTGAGGCTGGATTTGAACCCAGGTCCTCCTGACTCAAGGGCCCATGCTCTATTCACTGTGCCACCTAGCTGCCCCTTCTAACTCTTTAAAAGGAATATTCAGCTCATAATCTCTTCTGCTATGTTGTTAACATATATTTGTAGAGACATGATTTCCCTTGGAGACTGCCTAAATTGCATCCCAGAAATTTTGGTATGTTGTTTCACCATTTTCATTTTCTTTCACATAATTATTATTTCTTTTATTTGTTCTCTGACTCATTTATTATTTAGGATTTATTAAATCTTTACTTGGGGCTGTAAAATAAAAAAAAGAAAGTCATCCTATAGCAGGATGGCACCGAAACTGAGCCATCAAATGAGTTAGGGATTTGAAAAGGTAAAAGCTAATAGGAAACACATTGTTAAAGAGGACAATCAAGGAACCTTCCATCTCCAAAATTCAATGAAGCATGAACTAACGCACACATAGTTCAATAGTTTTCTCCATTTAATGTTCTAAATCCATATGACTGACTAGATATATTGCTTTTGCCAATTAATTACCTTTTCCTTTAAACATCCTCATTTTCCTTGACCTTTGTAATATTTTATATTGATGATCACCATTTCTTTATGAATACTCTCTCCTCCCCTGTCTCCTATGACAGCACATTTTTCCTTATTCTCCTATTATCTATTTAACTCCTTCTTTTCCATTTCCTTCACTGGTTCACTATTTTCTTCCTCATAGCTTAAAACAAGCAATACTGAAACTTTTGTTCTTGGCTTTCTCTTCCCTTAGCAAACTCAAAAGTTCTTTTTATTTTATTTTATTTTATTTTTAACTTATAGAATAAAACAAAGATTTCCATAAAAATATAATAAAGAAAATTATTGCAAATGAAAAAAAAAAGAAAAAGAAAATAAGACCAAATAGGAGTAGCTAGGTGGCACAGTGAATAGAGCATTGGCCCTGGAGGTCAGGAAGACCTGAATTGAAATCTGCTTCAGACACTTATTAGCCATGTGACCTTGGGCAAGTCACTTAACCCCAATTGCCCTGCCTTCCCCCCTCCAAAAAAAAAAGTCTGAAAAGAAAATAAGATCAAATGAATGAGATAAGGGGGAAAAAATAAAATTTGTACAACATTACTTAGTTTTGAAACCCCTAATATTTACTATATATCAATAAAACAAAAGATTATATTTATTCACCGTAAATCATTTAAAGAAGTCTTCTCCATAGGACTAGGCAGTTAGGTGGCACAACAGACAGAGTGCTGAACATGAGGTCAGTAGGACTTGAGGTTAAATGCTTCCCCTGACACCCAATAGTTATGGGACAATTCACCCTCTCTGACAATTCATTCAGCAGGACCCGACGTGTTGGTATTTTAGGGTCTTGAGCACCGATAAAACCCTAAACCTCAACAATATGAGATTTGTAATCCAGGAATTTGGTGATGAGGGCCTGTATTAGGGTGGGAGCAGTGTCAGGGGAGAGAAGGGAGCATATTGGAGAGTTGTTTCAAAAATAAAATCAATAGCCCTTGGCAACAGACTGGACATAGGGAGTAAGAGACAGTGAGGAGTCTAGGATGTCTCCTAGGTTAGGAGCCTGAGGGCCTGGGAGGATGGTGTTGCCCTCTGCAGTAATAGGAAAGTTCAGATGTAGAGGGAAAGATGAGCTCCATTTTGGACATATTGGGTGTCTACTAGACATGTTTGAGGGAAAGGACTACTCAGGGACCAGTATTTAGCACTGAGTCTGGCACATGGTAAGTACTTAATAAATGTTTGTTGATTGATTGATTAAAAATAACAAATAGTTGTCAAAATGGAACAGATAGCTAAAACACCACATCTGCACTTTCATCTTAGTACCAGATGTGTCAAGTGAGGCATGACATTTAAGAAGCTGAAGTTAGGCAGGGGACCCAGACTTAAGGATATAGCCACAGAAGAACAGTCTCCTAGAAGTGACACAATTTTGAGTCTACTCAGGGACTGATTTTCAGGATTTCTCAGAGAAGGAAAGATTCATAGGAATGGAAAAGATTAGAAATGATTGGGATGATAGGATTACCACCATCACCCCCATGTCTTCAAAGCACAACAAAGATGGTATCAGCTATCATTGATCCTTATGCTAACTTGTCCATATGTATAAGATCTCACCAAAAATCATCTATGCTCTCAGTGAGGAGAGGGTATCCTTAATGAAAAGGCAAGAAGGTTTTCTAGACAAATTTCCCTCAGGAGAATGTTTTTATAGTTACACAAGTGACTAAGAACATAGCTAATATTAAATTTTATTCTTGTGTATTATCGATTTTTAAAGAGCATTTGTCTTTCCAAAAAACCATCAAACAAACCTCTTTTCAAGCAAGGTATGTCCCATTTTTTTTCCTTTGGACTGGCTCCCTTCTCTCTGCCCCTTGAAAGGAATATGTTTTTGTCTTTCTTTGTAGCCCCAGTGTTTAGCACGGTACCTTGAACCTAGTAAGGACTTTTTGTTTTTACCTGTTGACTGACTGTGTCAAAGGTGGGACTTGAATTCAGGATTTTCTGAGCCCAACACCAGCTCTTTATCAATTAAGACACCCTGGCTCTCTCATGTTCTATGACTATTGTATTACTAAATTGTACTTTATACTTGTCCTATTAAAATAGTACAAAATTCTAGGACAAATACAACTATAGGGATAATTGTTCATGTGCTGAATATTAACATGAATCAAGGCATAAGCAGGACGACAGATATACTCAGCTAAATGTTCTGTGCAGAGTCCAAGCAGAAGGGTTCATTATGGATAGTAATGTTCTCCAAATGCTTTTATATGCTGATAATATTGTACAAATTGCATTAAGCATAGGAATACTACAAAGCCTACTCAGTGAAATGTAGAATTATTAAAATAGCCTGCTTTGACCAGAAATGCTGGAAAAGAAAAGAGGATATAAAATGCACTTTACCCAATCAATCAGCAAGTATTTATTCAGCACTTGCTATATTCCAGGTGTGGAGGAAACTTAATGAACCCAAAGGAAGCTGTTCTAGGAAGCATTTTTCCAGAGTTTCCCTGGAAACTTCTGATGACTCCAAGGATGTAGTGATACAGCACTTAGGCTTTTGGGGGATGAGTGACCTACTGGCTGCTTTCTGCCCTGTAGTAGCCCAGAAGTGAAAGAATTTGGCATTTTAGTATGTCATGGAAAACCTGAGTAGTCCTTTAGTCCCAATGTGAATCCTGAGTGATCTCATAATAAGTTCTGATTTTATATCCTAAGTAAAGTATTTTCTCCAGTTCCTCATTTTCCTTCAGGGATTCCACAGATAGAGTAGAAAAATCTATTGTTACCCGCCCCTGCAATTATTTATCTATGTTATCTATGTAATAGATTTGTAAAGAACAATACCCACAAACACAGTTTTCCCACTCAGACTCATAGGGTGAGAATCCAAATTTCTATTTTAGGAGAGGGGAGGGAAAAAAACACAAAAAACTGTTGTCAGGGTTTTGCTGTTTTTTTAAACAAAGATTTATTTTCACTGCTTTACAAAGCCCTACATTTCTCTCCATGTTTGCAAGTGCTAAAGATTTATAAGAAGGAGTAATAAGGTAGCCAGAGCTGCTTAACAACAGGGAGCTTGACTGGAGGGCAGTGCTGGAAGCAAGGTCCACAGATGTTGGTGGGAAGGCCCACAGATTTTGGTGGCATCACCAAGAGGAAGACAGCCTATTCAGGACAAAGGAAGAATAGATAGTGATTAATCAGGTAGTAGGTCGGGCTGGGTCAATATAGTGAAAGAAGTTTTAAAGGGAAATAGGAAGGGGAAGAAGGAAAGGAAGAGTGAGGACAATTAAGAGGAAGTATCCCGAGAGGAAATGATGGAAAAACTTGAGTAGAGAAGCTTGCCAAATCTATCATACCCCCTTCCTGGACTAGAAAAAATAGCTAACTTTAAGGCTTCCAAAATAATTTTCTCCTAACAAATCCACTTGGTATTTAGTTCAGGTTTTTTTTTTTTTTTAAGATCACAGTGTTTAGAGCTAGGAGGCACCTTGGAGAGCTGGTGGTGCAACCCCCTCATTTTATAGATTATGAAACTGGATCCCAGGAAGGTTAAGTAAACAGTGGAGTCAGGATCTGTAGCCTAACCTTCTGGTTCCAAATCCACTTTTGCCACTTAAAGTTTGGTCTCTGAAAGGGACCCATCCTGAAAGTTGTTCTCAATTTAATTTAATTCTACTAGTGTTTTTGAAAGTGCCTACTGGGCAAGAGCCTCTGTCCAAGGTACTGGGAATTTTTGTTGTTGAGTTGTTTTAGTTGTGTTCAAGTCTCCATGACCCATTTGAGATACAAAACCAAAGGGTGACTTGATGGCATGGTGAATAGAGCAAATAGGCCCTGGAGTCAGGAGGACCTGAGTTCAAATCCAGCCTCAGACACTTAACACTTACTAGTTTGTGACCTTGAGCAAGTCATCTAACCCCAATTGCCCTACCTTCCCCGCTCCAAAAAAAAAAAAAAGAATACAAAACCAAAACAGACCTGTCCTCAAAGGACTTATTTTTTACTGGGGTGGGAAGGGGGTAAGATGACAAGAGATAAATAAATACAATGTGTGTGTGTGTGTGTGTAAGAGAGAGAAAGAGACAGAGACAGAGAGAGAATAGAAAGAAGTTTCAGTAGGGAAAGCACTAATGGAGAAAATCAAGAAAGGCTTCTTTCAAGAGGTGGCTTTCAAAGCTAAGTTTTGTTTGTTTGTTTTTACTTTTTGGAGGG
>WOXC01001148.1:0-71762 GCA_011680675.1 Gymnobelideus leadbeateri
AAAATTAGCCTCCCCATTTAAGCACAAAATAAACAATTGCATCCACCTTCCCTCACCTCTGTATTTATGTCTTGTTCCTCCCCAATTCTGCTGTTGTGCTAGTCATAGAACAAATACAAACTTGCCTTCCTCTGCTACCCAAGGATAATGATAGATAATTAAGCATCTGTTCTGCCTCCAACCAAAGTAAGCTGAAGACCTAGACTGATTGCTTCCATTTTCTCTGCTTCTTAGACTACGAAATGTGTGTGTTCGTGTATGTGTGTGTGTGTGTGTGTCTGTGTGTGTGAGATACCTTTTTACCCCCCTGAGTTTACTTCAGAGAGGAATTCCATCAATCAATAAAGCTCCTCTCTCCAATCAGCACTCCCAGTTTGGGAACCGTGGTCCCTCACTTTCTGACACTTGGGAGTATATGCAGAAACATTCTTGAAGAGTACATTCTAGAAGCTCATATGGACAGAACACATTCTGGGATATATATAGTCAGGGTGCATTTGTGACTAGGGCAACTTATACCTCAAACTGTTGAAGAGTTTCTGGAGCCTTCTGGTGATATTGTCAGGCGTTGGAGAAGGTGTCTCCACTCTATATCATGTTTGTTCTTGGCTGAGTTTTTCCAGTGATCTTGGTTGCCAAGCTGGTCTCTGCTACCATCTGTTAGGGTAATAAGCCTCTCCCTGCTAGGGAGTCACCACTATTTTTATGCATAGCCAAGGGCTACGAACTACCAGACTGAGTCAGGCAACCAACAAAAGCCAGAAAAATGCCTGAAGTTGACAAAGCCTCTTCTTTTTCATCTTTTTTATCTGGTACTGACTGTAGGTCCTCAGTCCCAGGCAACAAAATTGACCTTCTATTTATATAATTCATTTTAGCTCCCAAGTACCCAATTATGAGTCTGTAGTCTCAAAACCCTTTTTATAGACCTCCTTCAAATGAAACTAGAGATCAGAAGGATAGGCTAAGTGAGCAGGCCAACCCATTTACCCTTGGTGTTGATTCATTCACATTCCTGCCTCTGCTATGCAAACTAGAGCATTCCCTGACCATCTTTCTACTGGTACAATCCTCCCTCTTTTCTCTGTAATCAAAGCCTAAGAATAAGGTCAATAGGCAGAGGTCATTTACGCTTAGGAGGTCCAATTTCTGTAAGATGTAAGGACGGTCCCAAAGTGGCAGACTCCTTGACACTTGCATTTATTTTGCTGTGATAAATTCACCACAAAATCTTTCCATCATATTGGTTCTATGCTTACTAGAACTTACTGCCAACTGTCAGGATGCTGTCTGTGCTTACATTTTAGCTAGGTTTCCTGCTCAGCATGGGCTCTGAGGTTAGAAATGAGGGCCATATCACAATTATACAAATAAATATCTAAATAGATAAATGAACAAAAGAGTGACTTTTCTCTATGGTGGCATGATGGTCAACAGGGCTCATGGAAAGAACATTGAGTCAGGAAGCATAATTCTGGCTGTACCACTACCTAGATATGTGTCCCTGGGCAATCACTTCACCTTCTGGGCCTCAGTTTCCTCATCCATGAAATGAGGCAATTGGATTAGATGGCATGTGAGGTCCCTTCAAGGTCTGATCATGCTTACCCTGCTTATTAATACTCCTTTATTTTTGTACTAGAACATGGGGTACAACTTACAGAGAGACATCATTGAATTTCATGGGCACCAATTTCTTACCCAGCTGAGAATGTTTCAAATCTGCAAATATTTTGGCCTAAGTATTTGGAGACATAAACTTGGCCCCAAGGTAATGCCATCCTTTTAATTTCTCTGTGCCTCTAAAATAAGGCACCAAAGCTCCAGGAGGCTGTAATGATGCTTTCCTTTCCTTTCCTTTCTTTCCTTTTTTCTCCTTTTTTTCTTTTCTTTTCTTTTCTTTTCTTTTCTTTTCTTTTCTTTTCTTTTCTTTTCTTTTCTTTTCTTTTCTTTTCTTTTCTTTTCTTTTCTCTTCCCTTCTTTTCTTTCTATCAGTTTTTTTTTTTAAAGCAATTGGGGTTAAGTAACTTGCTCAAGGTTACACGGCTAGTCATTATTATTTATGCATGGGTGCTCATTTTCTGAGGCCGGATCTGATCTCGGGTCATCCCAACTCCGACGCTCTTACTCACTGCGCCACCTAGCCGCCCCTTTAGGGCAACTGGGGTTAAGTAACTTGCCCAAGGTTACACGGCTAGGTTTTTGTTTGTATGGATTATGTTTGTATGGATTAAGTGTCGGAGGCCGGCTCCGAACTCAGGTCCTTCTGATTCCAGGGCCGGGCTCTATTCACTGCGCCACCTAGCCGCCCCCAGTTTTCTTTTTCAAAAGGTTGGAGGAGCATGTGGGTATATTGAAACAGCGGCCCATGGAAAGTTGAGTTTATTCACCTTCCTAGGAGCTTTCAAAACAGGATATCCCAATGTTCTATCAGGAGCACTTAAAAAATGAGAGCTGTTTTGGCAGGAGACAAAGAGGTCATTTTTTTCCACTGGAAAATCATTGTGCCGACTGATCAAAAGCAACAATTTCCCAGGTCCACGTGGAAGTCTGTTGGCACAGCCATCCCAGACTCCTGCTCTGTCAGTTGGATAAATGTGCTGGAATAAGACCAAGAGGGTGACAGACTTATAGTGGAGAGCAGCCAAGGCTACATGGGAGATTTCTCCTCTTTTCTGACCTCTTCCTAAACTATCAGTTAGCCCCTACCAGTATCCAGCTAAGCACTTACACAAATGTGCTGGGACAATCGATGGAACAATGGAGTTGTGTACATTGAGAATCTAAAAAAAGAATATAAGTTCGACAACTTGATGTTGCCCTGAATTTTAAAATGGAACCCACAATGGCTTTGTTCAGTCATTTCAGTCTCATCATGACCCCATTTAGGGTTTTCTTAGCAAAGATACTTGGAGTGGTTTGCTTTTTCCTTCTCTAGCTCATTTTACAGATGAGGAAACTGAGGCAAACAGGGTTAAGTGACTTCCCCAGGTTCACAGAGCTAGTAAGTATCTGAGGTAGGATATGAACACAGATCATCTTGACTCCAGTCCCAGAACTCTATCTATCCACTTTGCCACCTTGCTGCTTCTATTAGCAGTAGTTAATAGGGGTTAAAGAAACAAGCAAGTATATTTTTAGAGCTGTCTACAGTCAGCTATGTGGCACAGTGAGCACTGGGTCTGGAGTCAGGAAGATCAGAGTTCAAAACCAGCCTCAGACACTTACTAGCTGTGTGACTTTGGGCTAGTCACTTAACCTCTTCTGTCTCATTTTTCTCAACTTTAAAACAGATGATAATAATAGCACCATCTTCCCAGGATTGTTGTGTGGATCAAATAACATAATATTTATAAAACACTTAGATAGATAGTAGGTGCTTTAAAAACTTTGGTCTGTTTCTTTCTTTCCTTCTTCATGAAGGAGATTCAGGTTATCTCTCAGGTCCCTTCCACAGTGTGATTCTCTGATACTAATCTACTTGTTTGATCTAGACAGAATGAAGAGTAAGGATGATACTTTCCTTCGGTTTTCTCATCTATAAAATGAGAAATGACCTCTGAAGTTTCTTCAAACTTTAGATTTATATTTGAAACCACAGACCAATTAGATTAAAATATTGCATTCTTCCTCATAGAGTCTCTAAGGTAAGAAAACTACCAGTTGGGCGTAGTGAAGGAAACACTGGACTGTGAAGCATGAGAAACTCACCTTTATTTCCAACTCCATCATCAACTAGCTATATGACCTTTTATAAATCAGTTAATTTCTCTGGGCCTCCATTTCCTCATCAATAAATTAATAGGCAGGAAGTGGGATTCAATTAGATGATCTCCACTCATCCTTTTAGCGAAGAAGATTCTATGATTCTATCATATCCTGAATTTCTTTCTGTCTGGACTGGTTCACAGATATTGGGGCAGAAAGGTCTCTAGCTTTGGACTGAGTTAAGACAAGAAAGACAAAAGATCTTCAAAAGGGATGAATGAACCCAACTGTCTTTTTGGCAAAACTAGGTTTGGCAAAATCAAAAATGTGTTTTCCAAAGCCCCTTCCCCCTTAATTTTTCAACTCTTGTTTATGTTAAGGGAAATTTCATCCATATGTTTCTGATTTGTTTACACTTGAATCATCAACATGTTGTTTTGTAAGAGCTATTGTATGTCCAAGGAGTCTTTTGAGACTTTTAAAATACATTTTTAAAAGCCAGTTTTCTTAGGAACAGAAAGTCACATTTTGCCAAGGATAAACAAACCCCAAACAAACTTGGTTGAAAAATTCAAAAATTCAAACCCTCAAAGTTCAAGTGGCTTTTGATCATGGCAAAATATGTTCTCCCAGCCTCAGTCCTTTTAAACCAAACTTATTTAGAGCTTAAAGTAGATTCAAATTGGGTTCAAATTCAGTTTAATGGTTTGGCAAAGATTTGGGACCATTCCTCTTTTAATTTGAAAATGTGGATGCACAGATCCGTCATAGTAATATAGCTAAAAAACAAACCAATATTGTTTTTTTACTATTAGTATTTGGTAGAGCCCCAGCAAAAGAATATCTTTGTTTCCCTAAGACAAACCTAGCAACGTACAGAGAGGATCAATGCCAGTAGGCTGGATACTTGGTGAAGAATTCTTTGGCCAAGGAAAACCATGAAACAAAGAAAAATACAAAATGTTCCTAAGTCCTGTACAAGTCCCCCTATATCTTCTGTAGTGATAGTGACAGAGTATTGGGGAAAAGGAAGACAGAGGTGCTAAGAATCACAAAGTTTATTCAGTTTGTTCATTTATTTATAGATATTCAACTGTTGGTAGTGTGTATGTAAGATCCTTATAAAGTGATCAAGTGCATATACCACTAGAGAAACCACATCATGTGAATTCTGACAAACCTGTAATAAAAGGAACAGAACATATAAGGAAGCTGCATGTTTATTTTGGAAAGGCTTAGACAAGAGTTTATGGAATTGTTGTTACTGCATTAAACAAACGTCTTTTATTTATTTATTTATTTTTGCTTTCTTTTAAAAATATCTTTCCATATTTGCAGGTATTTATTTTTTTTCTTTTTCCCATTGCCTGAAAAGAAAAAGAAAAACTTTTGTCAAGCAAAACAAATATCCCTATTAGGCATGTAAAATATACATCTCATTCTGCATAAAAATTCCTTATCTCTTTGTCAGGGGGTGGGTAGCATCCTTCCTTATCAGCCTTCTGGACTCATGGTTGATCATTGTACTGATCAGAGTTAAGAAATGTCATTTAATGGGCCATTTGTTCACCTCATTCCACTGCTCATAATAAGCTTTTCCAAGAAGATCATCATAAATCAGAATCTACTACAGAGAAGAATTAGAACTCAGTAAAACCATCGAGAAGAAATAAATATATTCTTTAATACTCAGTGATTTCATGCAAAAGTAGGCATAAGGAAGGATGCCCAAACATATATATTGGAAGGCATGGTTCTGAAATAAGAAGTGAGAGGGACAAATGGCTCATGGGCTATCCAAAAGCCTCATGTCTCTATAACATGAATACTTTTTTGAAAGGAAAATTTGGAGGTGACGAACATGGTAAACACCATATGATATGCAAATTAAAAATGACTTTAAAGGAGCAGAAACAATTGTTTATTGATGTGGGAGTCATTTCTCAATCTCTTTCTATTCAGATTAATGACCAATTAGAGAGCAAATTTTTAAAATGGGACAAAGATATGAATTGCAACTGAAGTAACTTTAACTTGACCTATTAAAACAAACTATTGGTACAGGGGAAAGGGAAAATGGATTAAAGAACAGACATTCACACAAATTGCTTTGATTTGATAAGGAACCTCAAATCAATCACTATAAAAGAGACACCCCCCCAAAAAAAACCCCTGGAAACTGTCTCAGCCAGCAGATACTTAATTTTATTGCCAAGCAAATATGCTAGTCGAGAGAGAGACCAGGGGCAGCTAGGTGACACAGTGAATAGAGCACCGGCCCTGAAGTCAGGAAGACCTGAGTTCAAATCTGGCCTTAACTTAACACTTACTAGCCATGTGACGTTGGGCAAGTCACTTAACCCCAATTGCCCTGCCTTCCTCCCTTCAAAGAGAGAGAGAGAAAGAGAGAGAGAGAGAGAGAGAGAGAGAGAGAGAGAGAGAGAGAGAGAGAGAGAGAGAGAGCCTGGGGTGAATGGAAACTCATTCATAAGATCTTTTGAGGAGGATGCTAGAAGGTTTTGAGCAGCATTGCCTCATAAAACATCAAGAAGCGGCAAGAGGGAAAATAATTAATAAATTAGAGAGATACTCAACTTAAGGAAAATCATCACATGGGAATTGATTGATTAATTTAGGGATGAAACTGGAAGAAAGCCAAAACATTGGTATAACTCTTTTATTCATCAATTATAGACATCCTATTGTATTTGTATGCTACTATCACAGTCTCTGATGTGCCAAATGTGAAATAAACATGAAGTAGAAAACAGAAGATGGTCAAAAGCAACTGGGCTTGATCAAGTATATCAAGGAGGCTATGACGGAGAAACTAAAATTTTGAGTGTTCCAGGATCAACTTTCAAGGTACCTGAAAGAGGAAAAGATACAAAAGGTTAAGAAAAAATTCCTATTGTTACTGAAATCTATTTAGATAAAATAAAAAGTATTATTTAAACAAAGCAAAACAAAACAAATCCCAAACAATTATGTATTTTGAGAACTGCCAAATTGTCATGGTCTAAATGAAAAAGCTTTAATGCCACTTACATTCCTTGAGGAAAGATTATATTCATTTATAAGTGTGATGCAAAAAGAAAAATGCTAGGAAGTGCTTTTCTAGATAAAAGAAATGCTACACTTATATCTTGTAATAGTCAAGAGGACATGAAAAGGATTAACCCTAACCACTTCAGCATTACAGGCTGAGAATTCATCTCCCAGATGTTAGGACAGAGTTAATACAAGGCAAGGTAAGAAATATTAAGCCTTTAGGTGTGGTCTAAGAGAGGCTGTGATAGTAAAAAAAATATGTGGGCCTGGGTCCCATATCCCCCACCTACTAGCTGTGTGGGCTTAAGTAACTTCTTTAAGTCTCACATTTCCAGTATGTGAAATGGAAATACTAAAACTACCAACTTCATGGAGTTGTTTCACGAGAAGCACTTTAAAAACTCTAAGCATCACATAAATGTCAATAATAACTATATATGTCATGTGATGCATCACATACATGTCTAATAACTCCATATGTCATGTGATGCATCACATACATGTCAGTAATGACTCCATATGTCATGTGGTGCATCATATAAATGTTAATAATAACTCCATGTGTCATGTGATGCATCACATAAATGTCAATAATAACTACATATGTCATGCGATGCTTAGAGTTTTTAAAGTGCTTCTCGTGAAACAACTCCATGAAGTTGGAAGTTTTAGTATGCTATATGACATGAAGTCATGCTATATGACAGAAAGAACTCAATTCAAGCCTTGCCTCCACACATACTGGTTGTGAGACTCTGGGCAAGATATTTAGCTTCTCAGTGCCCTACGCAAATATTCAAGACAACAAAATGCAGAGCAAGTGCCAATTCAAATGACCAATTTCCAATGAGGAAACTCCCTGTACCAGTGAAATCATAGGTCTGGTACCTTCCATCTTCTACCCACCCTTTCTCTAAATAAAATATATTATCTCCCTGGCACTGAGGCAGATCTTGTGGGGAATCAAAAAGAGAAGCATATGATCATAGAGCTGGAAGGAACATGATATCTTATCTAATCCAAACCCCATATTTGTAGATGAGGAAACCAGCTGAAAAAGGCTGAGAGATTTGCCCAAGACCACACAATGGTAGAGCTGGGATTTGAATACAGATCTTCTGTCTCCAAATGCACATTCTTTTTAGCTAGGAGCTCTGGTTTCAATATTCAAGGTGCTTTCAGGCAAGAGCACAGTGCTGGAACCTGACTACTGACTCCAGAAATGACTGAAACAAGCAACAGGAATAGGTGGAAATAAGGCAACATATGGACAGGTAGTTCACAGAGGAGTTAGTTAAAAGGAAGGCAGTAGACTATTCAAAGCAGAAGGCTAATTTGGAATTAGTCTAGGTCAGGTAAGAAACATGCCAAGGCAAGTGACTATCGTGGTATAAGAGTAGATTAAGATTGAAGAACAAGTTTCAATACATCAGAGGAAGAAGGTCAGGCACAGAGGGCTTTGGCCCTCAGGGTCATAGAATTTACAGCTGAGGTAGTCTAGTACCCTGGATAGCTCCCTCAAGAAGAAGTTTTATTCAAGTCTGAAGACAGAGAAATTTTATGCTTAGACCCTTAAGCTCATTTAGTCAACTCTTTTTTTTCTCTCTGTCTGTGTGTCTTTGTCTGTCTCTGCTAGGCTCTCTCATTGTTAAAGGGACCTTACCTCCTTTTTTCTTATGCTATAGGACCAGGAAATAGTCCTCAACCCTTCAAGGTGCTCTCAATCTCTGTTAGAAGACAGCTTGACTGAGAGAGCATCATTGTTTCCATGATTTCTAAGAGTCCAGCAGGCTGGCCATGGGAAGAAAGAGAAAAGAGAGAGCTCTATCAACATATAGTTCATCTTATAGGGATGTTATATTTTTTAGGCTTGTGTTAGTGAGGTCATAATTATGCACATGGAACTACACAAAAAAAACAGTGCTAGATAAGCTGGAGAGCTATGGGATATGGTATATATACCTAAATGGGCATGATGGAGTCAGTTAATAGAAAACCTTGAATGTTAGTCTAAGGATTTTATACTTTATCAGATGGGCAGTAGGGAGATATCATCATCATCATCATCATTATCATCATCTTCACCACCACTACCACCATCACCACCATCACTACCACTAAAATATCTAGAAATTATATAGCCCTTTAAGGTTTGCAAGTAATTTTACATGTATTTTTCTCATTTGATCCTCACAACAACCCTAAGAGGTAGGTGTTATTATTATTCCCATTTTATAGACAAAGAAACTGAGGCAGACAGAGGTTAGGTGACTTGCCCAAGGTTACACAAGTAAGTGTCTGAGGTCAGGTATGAATTCAGGCTTTCTTGATTCTAGGTCCACTGCCCTATCCACTGGGTCACATAGGTTCCACTTATACAGATCATTAAGTTGTTTCATAATATTTAGGGCATGACATCGGATTAGAGAGATAGGCTGAGGCCCATATATGGGTGGATAGTTTTTTCATGCCTGATGTTGGAAAAAAAAAAGGGCGTTGAATTATTAACAAAAGGAGATTTACTTAGCCTAATAAAGAAAAGATATGTGTCAAGGATAGCTCAGGTAGCATTTAGTTCAGGTAGATATGGCCACTTTTTTGCATATAGAAGTGTGTCTGGTCAGCAGGGAAGAGTGTAAAGACTTGCATGGTCTTAGGACATCAATGAAGCCTGAAGGACTCCAGCTCCACGAGGAGTTGTAGATGATGATGAAGTCATTTCAATGTGGCAGAGGCTATCAGGAAATTCAGTAAAGGGAAGTGCAGGTGAGCCTTGTCACCTCCCCTCCTCACTCATGTGCTCCTACACTCAAAGTCTTGACTCTGTTGCCATTTCTGTGAAAACTAGGCAATTCCATGTTTGCAGCGGGGAAGAAAGAATCCTGCTAGATCTTGGTTCTATCACAATGGTGAACTCCCTGCTCTGAACCAGATCCACTCTAACTGGCCCCCACTTTCACAGAGGGCAGGACTACAGAGTAACTGATCACATATGACATTGGTTGATCCATCAAGTTGATGAGTCACTTCAATTCACCAAGTATTTAAGGAATGCCAATCATAATGCCGCTGCCTTGTGAGCAACTGTGTTGTCACAAACTAAGGGTGTGCTGAACTCCCTAGACCACCTCCAGTATTTTAATAGTCAGGCTGAGAAAACCAGGGACTCATCTGGAAAGTCATATTTCTGTTAATAACATCCTCTTTAATTCTCTGTTAAGTAATTATCACTTGAATGCTGTGCCCTTGTCTCAATTTTAACATGTCTAACCCTGATCTCAATGGAGCCACCATTCATCCAGTTCTATAAGCTTCAAATCTCAGCCAAATTTGACTCTTTCTCCTTCCTTGAACTCCACATCCTATTAATCACCTACATACTTTTTCCTTTGAAATGGCTTTATCATCTGCCTGTTTCTTCCATTCCAGCTATGGAATTACAACTAGATTAATTTTCCTAAAGCTCAGATTGTGCCACTCCTCTGCTTAGGAACATTCCTTTTCTTCCTTATCACCTATATCTAGGAGTTGAATTGGTTAATTAAGAAACTTAAGGATAAGTGGGGCCAAAATGGTAGAGTGGTAGAAAGCAGTGCAGTGAACTCCCCTCCACAAGCTCCTCCACAGAATCTAGAAAATCCACCAGATCAAATTCTGGTGGAAAAATTCAGAAAGAAAAGGCATAGTAAGTCCATTATTTCAGCTCATTTTGATGTAGGGAGACACAGGGAGGTGTGAGGTTAGTAGGACTGGGGTCTGGTTAGGAGTAGGTCACATAAAAGCACTCCAACACCTAGAAAGAGGCTGTGTACAAGGGAAAGAAGATGTCCTAGACCCAAGAGGGCATCACCAGACCCGTCCCTTAACTGGGAACAGTTGAAAACTGGCACTTTTGTCACCCAGTACCAAGTTCTGGGACACATATCCAGAATGCAATGAGAAGGGGACCTGTATTATATTGCCCTTCATAGGTATAGAGACTGTAGGCTCTGTATGGAAAAAAGAGGAAGTTAAAAGGTCAGCAGCAACAATGGAGTAGCTCAGAGTCCAGGCATAAAGCAGTCTCACATTTAGCATCTAGCCCAGCGTGCAGAGGAATAATAAGGCATGAATCCTAGACCAAAGGGGAGCCTATAATTCTGCCACCATGAACCAACAGAACTTCCTGGGAGTGGAGGAAATTGCTAGAGACTCAGTCCAATGGCAATCTACTCTTGCAAAGACCAAACTCAGATTAGAAACATGCACAGCTGAGAGTAGAGAGTCAGTAACTGGACCCTGCCCTAGATCAGACCACTTTGGGAGGACTGAAAATTTTCAACCTGTCCCTCAGACCCTGTAATAACACAACATTCAATGCCCCTCCCAAATAGCCCATACCTTCCAGAAGTAGCAAAGCCCAACCCTAACATCAAGTCCAACATCAGAAAATAGGCTGGAAGAATAAGAAAACAAAACAAAAATAGAACACCACCATAATGAGCTCTTATGGTGTCAGGGATGCTCAAGATGCAAATGCAAAAGAGAATTATTCCAAAATATCTACATGCAATGCCTCCGAGAAAAACATAGCTTGGGCACAAACTCAACTATAGAATTCCTAGAAGAGATGAATCAAGAGTTTAAAGCAAGAGTTTAAATTTTTTGTAAGTGGATTGAGAGCATTTGTGGGGGGAAATGGAAATGATTTGAGAGCTTTAAAAGAAAGAATTTGAAAGAGAATTAACAATTTAATATAAGAAGCACAAAACCTTGTCCAAGCCACAAACGCCCTGAAAATTACAATGGACCAAACAGAAGCCAATTACTCCATGAAGCAACAAGAAATATTAAAATGAAGTCAAAAGACTGGGGGAAAAGAAGAAAATATAAGGTTTCTCATCACAAAAACAACTCATCTGGAAAAAAAAGATCAAGGAGAGAAAATTTGAGAATCATTGAACTATCTAAATGCTATGACCAAAAAATGAGTCTAGACATCACATTTCAAAAAATCTTAGAAGAAGGCTTTCTAGATATCTTAGAACCAGATGACAAAGTGGAAATAGGATCTACCAGTCACCTCCTGAAACCCCCAAATTAAAACTCCCAGGAACATCAATGCCAAAATCTAGACCTTTCAGATCAAAAGAATTCAAGTACTAAGGGATCACAGCCAGAATCACACATGATTTAGTAGTTACTATTGTAAAGGAGTGAAGAACTTGGGTTATGATATTCCAGAAGATAAAGGATATAGATTTGTAGCCAAAAATAACTTGCCAAGCAAAACTGAAAATAATTGTGTGGGAGAATGGACCTTTAATGATACAGAGGACTTCCAGGCATTCCAGTGAAAAGACCAGAGCTGTGGAGAAACTTTGATGTTCAAACACAGAAATGAAGAGAAACACAAAAAGGTAAACATGAATGAAAAATGATAAATAAAAACTGAAAAAAGAATATACTGTTTACATTCAAATATGAGGAGATAATACATATGTCTCCTCTGAAACCTATAATCAGGGATCGAAGAAGTAATCCAAATGTTGTTGCCTGTCTTTCATTTTCAAAGCAGACCAGTGACATCATAGGTGATATTTTGACTAGCACATGAATTGGATTTAAGTAATGCAGATAGCCTTTAAAATATCTTCCAGTTCTAAATGTATGATCCTATCAATACTCTAGGCATCTAAATGGAACTATAGTGCACAGAATGCTAGACCTGAAGTCAGAAAGACCTGAGTTCAAATCTAGCCTCAGACACTTATTAGTTATGTGACCCTGGGCAATCACTTAACCCCTGTTTGCTTTAATTCATTGAAGAAGGAAGTGGCAAACCACACCAGCATTTTTGCCAAGAAAACCCCACAGGCAGCAATGAAGTGCTATGATTCATGCAGTCACAAAGAGTCAGACATGACCGAACAATATCGGCTCTCTACTTACCCAACTGGTGTATTCATTGTCCTCCCAAACCACCTTGAAGTTATCCACCTTATTTCATTTTCTCTTGCCTTTTTTCCCAGCTGAAACATTCCCTCCACTCCAATACCCACTTATCCAACATCTTATCCACTCTTTAAGAGCCAACTCAAAAGCTGTCTCTTCTGATAACCCAAAAGTGATTTCTTCTTTCTCTGAATTCTGCTATTATTTGCTTGTATCAATCATTTGACAACTTTTATTTTCTATCTTGTATTGTCAGTAATCTTTTCACGTGCTACAGTGAGCTCACCAGGCTACAACCCTATCTTATTCATCTTTGTCCTGTCACATGTCCTTGTGCATAATTGATGCTCAGTAAACATCTGTTAAATGAAAAAAATTGATATTTTAGTCTTTGAATACAATTCCAGAAGAATGTGTTGAGTCAGGAGTGACTTTGCTACAAATACCAAGAGTATCAGAAGTACCCACTCTCATGGAAGATTACATCTGAGAAGAAGGGGACTGATGGGTTGTACCAGGAGTGCAGGACCTCAGCTGCAATTCCATGGAAGGAAGCTTTGCTCAGTTCTAAGGAAAGCTACCAAATTGTAGGGAAACACAGACACAGGAGTCCAAATCAGTACTGCATCTACACAATGCCTAATGATTACTGAAATTTGCAAGGGAAAAAAAAATCTAATTCATTCACCAGTGAATAATCTAACCACCATTTGATCATAGCCTCTATCAGAATGGTTCCTGTGATTTCTTTCACAGTTTGCTAATAATGTGACCTTGGGCAATAGCCCTCCAAAAGCAAAGAAGAAGAAGAAGAAGAAGAAGAAGAAGAAGAAGAAGAAGAAGAAGAAGAAGAAGAAGAAGAAGAAGAAGAAGAAGAAGAAGAAGAAGAAGAAGAAGAAGATGAAGAAGAAGAAGAAGAAGAAGAGTGTCAAAGGATTGTAGGATATTTCAAAGGGAGTAAGATGGAAGAAGAATGGAAAGATAAGAGGGAGACAGATTATGAAGGTCTTTGAATGACCAAGGTTTTAAATTTAATCCTGGAGGTGAGGTGGAGTTTCCTGAATGACAGTTGAGTGGAGGATGGACCAGAATGGAGAGACATGTGGCAGAGAGGCTGACCAATATGCTATTGCAATAATCAAGGCATAGGTGATAAAGGCCAGTACAAGAGTGGCAGTATTGGAGAAGAGAAAGGAGATTAATATAGAATCACAGGACTTGGCAATAGATTGATTATGATGATGATGATGATGATGATGATGATGATGATGATGATGATGTGCAACAAATTGCTGTCAATTGCAAAAATTTAGCAATTACTGACTAACAAGGAAGATAACACTAAGTACTTAGAATTGTATGCCAGAAACTTACTCTTTTTCATGTACAAAGACAACAAATCTTTGTCCTACAAATATGAGGAAGGAAAGAAGGAATGCAGGAAATAAGGAAGGCAGCTAGGAAGTGAAGGGAAGGGAAGGAAGGAAGGAGGGAAGGAAGGAAGGAGGGAAGGAAGGAAGGAGGGAAGGAAGGAGGGAAGGAAGGAAGGAAGGAGGGAAGGAAAGAAGGAAGGAAGGAAAGAAGGAAGGAAGGGAGGGAGGGAGGAAAGAAGGTAAAAGCCATTTTCTAAACCCTTAATATGTGCCAGGAACAGTGTTAAATACTTTATAAATATTTTAAGTCATTTGATCCTTACAACAAGGTAGTGCTATTATTATCATCCCCATTTTACATATTAGGAAGCTGAGACACACAAAGGTTAAGTGACTTGGCTAGGATGATGCAACTAGTAAGTATCTGAGGCCATATTTGAGCTCAGATTTTCCTGATTCCAGGCCCAGACTTCTACCAATATACCATCTAGCTGCCTTATATCCCCAAATATTTTTGAGAATTCAAAAAAAACTACTCTATATGAATCTGAGTACCATATAAAACTGCAGTCTATAATATCCTAGGCATAACAATGACTTTTTAAAAATTTAAGTGTTTTTAATACATGTTGCCACATCTTTCTTTTCTTTTTTTTCCAAGAAAGACCTATGGTACTCTTTACTTTTTGTTCTTCCAAATGAATTTTGTTATTATTTTTTCTAATTCAGTAAAATAATTTTTAGCAATTTAATTGGGATGGTATTGAATATATAAATTAGTTCAGGTAAAATTATCATTTTTATTATATTGGCCCTGCCTATCCATGAACAGTCAATATTTCTCCAATTATTTAAATCTAATTTTATTTGTATAAAAAATTTTTTTATATAATTTTGTTTATATAGATCCTGAACTATAGGTTTATGCACCACATCAATATACCTGTTTTGGCAGGTGTACTCATAATAAGACAGTTAAATTAGAAGAACAAAAAGTAAAAAATATCAATGAAATAATGAAAAAAATATAAAGGAAAGAGTTTATCAGTACCAGATCTTAAATTTTATTATAAGGCAGCAATTATCAAAACTATCTAGTACTGACTAAGAAATAAAAAGGTAGATTAATGAAATAGAATGGACATACAATTTGTAGGAGCAAATGATAATCTTATATTTGACAAGTGTAAATACTTGATTTTGGAATAACAATTCATCATTTGGTAAAAAATTTGTTGGGAAAATTGGAAAGTAGTATAGCAGAAATTGAGGCATAGATGAATATCTTACACCATTTACCAAGATAAGGCCAAAATGGATACATGAGCTAGATAAAAAGAGAGATATTGCAGGAAAATTAGAAGAACAGCAAACATATCACTTAAACTTATGGATAGGCCAACAATTTATAAATAAACAAGAGATAAAAAGCAAAGTTAGTTTTAAAATGGATAATTTCAATTACTTTAAATTAAAAATGTTTTTCATGAATAAAACAAATCAGAAAATTGTTGGAAAATTTTATAGACAGTTAATCAGATGAAGGTCTCATAAGAAAAATATATTAAAAACTTTGTCAAATATGTAAGAATATGAATCATTCCCCAATTGACAAATGACCAAGGAATATGAACAGATAGTTTTCCAATGAAGAAATCAAAACAATTCAGTCATGTGAAAAAATGCTCTAAATCATTATTGATTAAAGAAATTCATATTAAAACAACCTTGAGATATCACTTTACACCTATACAATCATTTAAAATGAAGGAACAAGTAACAAATGTTGGAAGGGATGTGGAAAAATTGGGACACTAATTCATTGTTGGTGGAATTGTGAACTGAGTCAACCATTTTAGAGAACAATCTGGAATTATACCCAAAGAATTATTAAACTACATATACCCTTTGACCCAGCAATACTACCAGTAGGTCTATTTCATTAGATGAGTAGGAGAAAAGGAAAAGAACTTATATGTTCTAAAAAATTTGTAACAACTCTCTTTGTGGTAGCAAAGAACTGGAAAATGCAGGGATGCCCATTAGTTTGGAAATGGATGAACAAGTTGTGGTATATGATTGTGGTGGAATACTATTGTGCTATAAGAAATGATGAGCTTGGGGCGGCTAGGTGGCGCAGTGAATAGAGCGTCAGCCCTGGAGTCAGAAGGAACTGAGTTCGGATCTGGCCTCAGACACTTAATGCACACACAAACAAAAACCTAGCCGTGTGACCTTGGGCAAGTTACTTAACCCCAATCGCCCTCCAAAAAGAAAAAAAAATGAAATGATGAGATCAATGATCTTAGAAAAACATGGAAAGACTTGCATGACATACTTGGGCAAGTCACTTAACCCCAATTGCCCTGCATTCCCCCCTGCCCCCCCCAAAAGGATGACTTTGAGTGAATAAGTTATTTTGACTATTATAAATATCCAAATTGATTATAAAGGACATAGGAAGAATGACACTATCTGCATCCAGAGAAAGAACTGATAAATAGAAGTATGCATAGAATAATTTTACTTATATTTTACATATATATTATATTATATACATCTCTTTGTATCTAATGGTAGACATCTTGTGGGGAGTAAGGAAAAAAGGAAAAAACTTAACTGATAATTTTGTTGTGTATTTGAAAGGAATAGCAAGTTGTCTATAGAAGATATACAGTTTCATGCATAATCATCTTTTTTATTTATTAATTATTTACTGTTATGGAAATGCATGTTTAATTCCATAAATAAAAAAGAAAATAAATTTAATTTTTTAAAAAAGAGACCTAGCAGAAGCCAAAGCTATGTAGAAATAGGATAAAATATATAATATTTCTGCAGCATTTTCTGCTTCTGGAGTTATCTCATGCACTAAAAAGAAGGTAAGTTAAGATACCAAAACTTTCATTTAGTGACAAAACAAACAAACAAAATCCAATCCTTTCACGCACTTGTGCAATAGTACACAGAGTATTAAACATACAAAATATAGATCTATTGGTCTTGATCTATGATTTTTTTTTTTTTTAGGTCAAATGGCTAGGTTTTTGTTTGTGTGTGCGTTAAATGTCTGAGGCCGGATCCAAACTCAGGTCCTTCTGACTCCAGGGCCGGCGCTCCACTCACTATGCCACCTAGCCACCCCCTGATCTATGATTTCTTTATGTATGTGCTGACTTATCCCAGTAGAATAGCAATGTGTCCCACTTGTGTCTCTATACCCTACCACATATAATGTAAGAACAGTAATACAGACACACTTACACAAAGCTTTCAAGTTTTCAAAGTCCTTTCTTTTCCACATCACTGTGAAGAAAGAATGATGTATTACTATCTATTTTGTAGATAAGGAAAGTAAAACACAGAGGTTTGTGCCTCAAGATCTAATAGATAATAAGCATAAAACCGGGATTAGAATATATGGCTCCTTGCTGTACATCACACATTCATGCAGGTTCAGATTTACAAGGCTAAGACTGTTTATGGATGCCTTTAAACTTTGCCTTCAACTGGTATATGATACTGGATGAATTATTTTGCCTTTGTTATGGCCATATGTTCCAGACAATTTGACTTCCCATAAGCATAGTTAACTGAGAGAATGATTATACTATGCTTTTCCACTCATCTACATTTTTTTTCTATTAAAATACAACTTACCGGGAATGTGTTGTATTTTTTTTTTTAATTTAACCTTTCATCCCCTATTCCATTTAATTATTCCCAATTACTATTCCCTCTGAGCTTCACAGTAAAAACCTTTGAGAATTGGCTCTATCCTTCACAGGAAGCCTATAAAGGCCCCAGAGCTAAGGCAAAGGGTCACCTCTATTATCAAATTCCTTCTTGTTGCTGGGTTCTCCCACAGGTTCCTCTACATACTTGTTCCATCCCTTGTGATTCCTACTTGTCCAGCTCTTTGACCATTTATTTTGCCCATCCTTCTAATATTGTGTACCATTGGTTTTTACCATTCTTGGTTCTCACTTTCTACTGGTCCTGGTCTGTGTTTTCTCTCTCTACATATACTCTATATATACTGATTTACCCAGATCATAGAATTCAAACTTGAAAGGACCTTAGATATCAAATAGTCTAATCTCCTCTAATTTTACAAATGATGGCACTGAAACCCAGGGAATTTAAATGACTCAACCAAGATTACACATGTAAGCAGCAGCAGAGCTATGATTTGAACGTAGTTACTCTGACTCCAAATTCTGGACTCTTCATTCTGCCCTATCACTTCCTTTACTTGCTCTTAACTCTTTCACACTCCAACTTTAATACTCTAGCCTCAACTTCACTGCCTCTAGTTCTTTGCCTGGCTTTTTGAAACATTCAGGTGTCATAATGCTCTTCATTTAAAGTAGCTAACTAGAAACATTAAAAAGCACTATATTTGAACATGTTAGGCAATTTAGAGAAAGATTTAAAGAAATACAAATGCAGGTACAATTAGGTACTTTCACCACTAAACTTAAACTTTTCAAATTATGTTTAAAGTAACTTTAATTTTTCTCCAAGCATGAGCAGAACTAATTCACCTTCAATCTTCTAAATTAGAATTGTCTCTCAACCCCCATTCTATAGTATAAAAAGATTTTCTTTCTTTCTCTTCCTTCCTTCCTTTCTTCCTAACTTCCTTCCTTTCTTCCTTCTTTTCTTTCTTCCTTCCTTCCTCCTTTCCTTTTTCTTTCTTTTGAAAATGGCTTCCCTCGCATTCAGCCACATGATCCATTTATCTTACTTTGATGTATATTCATTCTAACAGAATAAAAAAAAGTCACAAGCAGAAGAGTAGCAACCATATTATGACTTATTTTTAGAATATTTTTAATGTCCTTTGGTTCCTCAACTCTCACCTAATTAATTGCTTATTGAAATGCTGAGGTAAGTTATAGCTAAATTCTGTTCTCACATGAAACTACAGGTTAAATTACTTATGGCTACTTTATGTTATTCCTAGGAAAGGTCTTAGATTGTCTTCCTAAACATTTCAACTCCCACTGCCATCATTAGCCCTGTGAGCTCTGAATCCTTTTATCACTTTTCTTACAAGAAAAGAAATAGTTAGAGAGATGCTACTGTCAAGCTGTAATTCTATGTAAGCACTATGACTTTCTTATGATGATTCTTTCCCCAATAAGAATAAAGATTTTTCTATCTGATCTTTTAGCTCCCCCCGCAACCCTTTGCTTTGTAGTTAAAGCTGTTATTAGTTGATAATGCTTAAATTTATATTACTAAGCCCTATACCTCTGTAACATTGATAACCTGCCTTCTGCCTTTTAAAATATAAATAAAATGTAACAAAGTTGTAAAGAAGGAAATAAAATGTTTTCTTCACACTCCGAGAGTCTAGTCTATTCTTCTAGAGAACAGCTGGACTATACAGAAAGAAAGTTTTATCAGAAGAGAAATAATTTTGAGGTCATTGAAAAATCTATTCTCAAGGTATCTGAAAGGTTATGGGGAGGATACCCTAGAGGGAATGAAGAGGATATCAAATGCTGTTCAAAGAGAAACTGGAGGAATTTAATAACTACCCACTCCTATCATGATCATAATCTACATGCCTATCAAGGGCATCCTTGATGAAAGCATGAGAAGGAAACAGGAAAATTTTTGCAAATGATGCTCTACAACAGACCATACCTTTATTATCAAATAATTGACTGAAATATAGAAGTAATATATGATCCTACTGTGCTTTCTTTGTGTAGCCCACATATAAAGATTTGATTTGGTAAAACAAAAAGCTGCCTAAAAACATTTCTCCAATGAGCTTTTTACTATTCATGAGCCAAGATCATGCAACACTCCCTGAAGAATAGAATCACAGAGGCAACTTTGTTCAGTGATTAATTACAGTAAGTGAGAGCAGAATCTAAGAGAAGAATACTCCCAAAAGGTGTCTGACATTATTATGCTCAGAATAGGATTCAAATGAGAGAGGAATTCCCTATAGATGATAAGGTCCTCTGGATGTTCCATTTTTTTTTTTTTTGCTTTTTTTTTGAGGGCAATTGGGATTAAGTAACTTGCCCAAGGTCACAGGGCTAGGTTTTTGTTTGTGTGTCTGAGTGTCTGAGGCCGGATCCGAACTCAGGTCCTTCTGACTCCAGGGCCAGCGCTCTACTCACTGCGCCACCTAGCCACCCCCCATTTTTTTGCATATAATCTCACATTTATTGCATCAAGTCCCGGGACGTTGCAGAGCCTCCTAAGTGAGATCCAGAATCATTCAAAAGTGTTTGGCATAACGATCCACACAGGAAAAACCAACCGGGTGCAGAGTATATCCTATATTTACAAAATGCAATTGCATGGAAAAGTGTTAGGGCTAGCCTCTCCTTTCATCTAGCTTGGAAAAAAATATTGAGAATGAATGATGAACTGGACCCAGAATTGAACAGAAGGAAAAGATCATTCTGTGTGGCCTTTGGGGAACTGCACAGTGCTAATCGTACCAAGTTTCTTTCAGAAGCAGAAACCTATCTATCTTCTTAATATCAGTACTCTTTCAGTGATTCTATATGGCTCCAAGTCAAGGAATGCCACAATCTCCAAAGAATAAAAATTGTAGTTCACCCAGAGGGCAATGAAAGCACACAGAGTGTTCGGGAGTAGGCTATGAACAAAGAATTGTGCAAGAGAAACAGCGTAAAGGAAGTAATCAGTGAATGGAATGTCCTGGATGATCTGGGGAAAAGGAAGAGGTTTGGTTTTGTAGTGAGAGGGAGAGGTAATGGATGGACAACCCATTTGTTCCAGTGGTCAAGTGATGCAGAAAAATACCCCCATTACATTGGGTGGATTACTTGACAAAGATTTATGGGAGAACATGGATGAATAACACAGAATGAGAAGGCATGGTTGTATTATCGTCTGTTCCATTTGAAGCAAACTCACATAGACGAGATCATAGATCCATCCACCAGCAGCATACTCAGCCTCTGAGATTCCCTACTCTTCTTAGCTAGTCAATAAGCAAAGTTAATTCAGTGCCTACTACAGAGTACTGTCTTTATTATGTATTATGGAAGGTTGCAAAGGAAGTAACAATAATAACTTAGATTTATATAAGGCTTTACAATTCGAAAAACAGTTTCAGGTTCAACATTTCATCTAAGCATGCAACAATCTTGTAACCTAGTATCAAGAATTTATTCACTTTTTGAAAATGCATTCAATAAACATGTACAGTTCATTGTGAGAAATAAAAAGATAAACAACCCTTTTTTGATGATAAGGAAATCAAGACTCTAAGAGGTTAAATAAGTAACCCCAAGTACAGGACTAGTAAACTAAAGAGCTATCATTAGAATTCAGTTCTTTTGACTTCAAATACGGTGCTCTCCCTACTTAGCCTACTTATCATAGTATAGTTTTCTGAAGTAGGAGCCAAAGGCATGCTCTTTGCCCTCAAGGAGCTATCTGCCTAATAACAACTTTGTAAAAGAAATGTCAGAAATGCTTTTGTGGGGTAGAAGGAAAGTGGGTGTCCTCTGAATGCACTTTTAATCTCAGAGATCTTAGTGTTACCATCTCTCACAAATGACATAAACATTTTTCCAACCTTCGGAACAAACAACTCTAACCACTGGAAGGACTATAATAAAGGGTGGAGGAAGCATGGAAAGAGTGAAAAGATGAGGAGTTAGACAAAGTATTGTGGTAACAGAGAGAGTCAGGAAGGAAACTATTCCAGAGCAGATAAATGAAAACCACTAATGAATAAACCAAACAGAAACGGCTCTTTCCATATAAACCAGGGCTACAGTACAGGAACTCCTTTGTGAACTAAAACTAGAGAGATGTGGTAGGAGAAAAGAAGTATGGCCAAGCCAAGCCTCGCCAAAATACTAACGCAGAGGAACTTGGGTTAGCAACCAGTTATTTTCAGCATTGCCAAAAAATGTTGTAGCATGGGATCTTTGTTGACTGGTAAGACTAGGTCATTGGGAGGATCAAAGACCAAAGTCATCTTAGAAAAATCACACCATCCCTTTGAAAGAAGAGTAGAGAAGCTGGAGAATAAACCCAAAATAGTAGAGATAGAGTGAAATGAGTAAAATAAGGAAGGAAGGAAGGAAGGAAGGAAGGAAGGAAGGAAGGAAGGAAGGAAGAAAGGAAGGAAGGGAGGGAGGGAGGGAGGAAATAAAGAAAGAAGGAAGGAAGGAAGGAAGAAAGAAAATAAGGAAGGAAGAAAGAAAGAAAAGAAGGAAGGAAGGAAGGAAAGAAGGAAGAGATAGGAAGAATATGGGGAAAGAGAGAGAAAAGAAGAAGGACATGATGGAAAAATAATGGAAAACTAAGGGACAGGAATATCAATGAGGATTAATGAGATATTAGGTAGGGTCCTTCCAGTAGGGATTGTGCTTAATTCCAATGATCCCCAAGAGTAGAGATTCAAGATTTTGCTTCTTTTAAATACTGTTGCTGACAGGCTAATATGATTCCCGATCCCTGTCACAATGAAGTTGTGATGGGGCCGAAGAAGGGTAAGGTACTAAAAAATAAGACTCTTGACTTTTCCTTCTTTTTGTTCTGCTCCTGCCCTTTCACAGGTAACACGGTGGCAATATAGTTTAGAATTGGGGCTAAACTTAATGATGTTGGACCTCAGTGGATTCAGTGCCTATCTCCTTGGATCAAATCAATTGCAGCAGCTGCCTTTAAAGTAGAGCATTTCTGAGGTTCCTGGCTGGACTGTAACTTTTAATTTTTATAAGAACAGTCTGATGGTCTGCCAATTGTGAATACTCTGCCTTATCATCTGGTTTGAAGGCTCCTTAAGGAAAGAAGCCAAAAAGATTTTGTTTTTTGTTATTTTTGCTCTTTAGGAATGTTTTCTTTCCCTAGTCTGACTGGGTGTGTTAATGGCTTGTGCCTTTTTTTTTTAATGAAAGCCTTGTGGCTGTAAGCTAAAAAAATCATGGCCTCACCCACACATCCTCCTTCCCATGAGGAAGAGGCAGAAACCTAGTGAAGAACTAGAAAAAACCTAAAGCTATGTGTGGAGAAATGGAGAAGGAAATGGCAACCCTCTCCAATATTCTTGCCATGAAAACCCCATGGATAGTATGGTCCATAGGGTCAAGAAGAATTGAACCCAACTGATTGGCTAAACAACAACAACACAAGTAGAAAGAAGCTCTACAACTTTGTGTCCAGAGAATCTATCCTGTTCACAACCAAAAATGACCATGAAGTTGGAGGAGCAAGGCTGCAAAAAAGCGATGTACAGCAGAGACTGCATAGCCAGTAGACTATCCACTATATGTGGCCAACCAGGTACAGGCCTAGGGAGAGAGCATGTTGACATCACTAGAAAACATCAGTTTCCCTGAAGCATCCAGGATGTGAGTTGTCCTTCCATGATTTACTTTGGCCATATAGGTTCCCTGTATACCTAAGTCATAAAGATTCCCTACTTATGTGCCTTCCAGAAACATGTTTTTTACATGTCCACTCTTAAAACTTATGGTGTTTTTGTAAGAACGTCCACCAAATTGTGGGGCCAGTCTTTGCATTAAGTGGGGTCCTACCTGATCTGGTTCTTTCTCCTTCAGTACTGTCTCACTATTACTCCTCCTAGGCATTCACATGCATCCATGGAATGCAATGCTGACCCCATCTCAATCTGATGAAATCTTCCCCTTCTTTTGAGGCTCGGCTTAAGTACTCCTCAGTTGTTACAATGCAGCCTTCCCAGATCTCTAGGGTTATAATTTTTTCCTTCTTGAATTCTACACCACTTTGGACCTTTCCTATACAGTTAATAAGCAGACTTGGGGTTTGAACTTGAGCTCGCTGATTCCAAATCCAAAACGACTGCTGTTCCTTACACTAAACACTCTGTCTTCCAACTCTGCATTTGCACTGGCTATCCTCCACGCCTGGAATGCTCCTCCTCCCCACCTTCCAATCACTCTGTGTGTGCCCCCAGATACTCTTTGTATTGGGAAACTGGGTGATACAATGGATAGAGCTCAGGGGCTGGTGTTAGGAATTTCAAATCCAATCTCAGACACTAACTATGAGATCCTAACTCTGTCACTTAACCCCTATTTATCTTAGTTTCCTTATCTGTAAAATAGGGATAATAACAGCATCTTCCTCCCAGGTTGTTATGAGGATCAAATGAAATCATTGTAAACCACTATGTGCCTGACACATAATAAACATTAACTATTATTATTATTATTTATTTTGTATGTACATAGTTTCTTTCATGTTGTATGCACCATTAGAATGTGAGCTTCCTGAGGTCAGGGACCATATTTTTGTCTTTCTTGTATCCTTAGCACTGTGCCTAGGACATAGAAGAATGTGATAAATGTTTGATCTAAAGAGTAGGTCTTACCTTGTCCCTCCTCATCACCCACCACCTAATCAATAAACTTTAACAGCTCCCTATTACTTCAGAGCTCAAATATAAAATACTCTGGCATTCAAAACCCTATACAACTTGGACAATTTCTACCTTTCTAGTCTTCTTACACTTTATTCCTCCTGTGCAGTCCATGATTTACTGGCCTATTTGCTATTCCTCACTCCATCTCTTGATTCCATGAATTTATATTGACTGTCCTCCCATGCCTGGCATATTCTGACCTCTCACTTTTGCCTCTTAGTTGCCCTGGCTTCTTTCAAGATTCAGGTCATATCCCACCTTCTGCAAGAAGCCATTTCTGCACTGATATGCATACTTCCACCAGTGTCTTTCCTCTGAGAGGACTTCCCATCTACTCTGTCTATATCTTGTACATTTGTATTTACTTACCTATTGCCTTCCCCATTATAACATGAACTTCTTGAAGATATGGGCTGTTTTTGTCTTGCTTTGTATCACCAGTTCTTAGTACAGTGTTTGGCAAATAGTAGGGACTTAAATGATGTTTGACTTAATTGAAGTGTTGTTCTAAGGTTCAAATGCAGTAGTATATACAAAATACTACATTAAAGTTTTGGTTGGTTGGTTGGTTGTGATCCTTCCTTCCTTCTCGAATCAGACCAAAATGACATCACTATGTAAAAGTCAAGGCACAATGTGTCCAACTGTGGCTGATCAGACCAATATGAGTTCAGAAGGCTCTACCACAGGTTAGGCACAAATAGTCCATGTGAATATTTGGGGTGGATTTTCTAAAATTACACATCTCACGTTTCTTTTGAGTTGCAGCAGCTCAAAAGATTAAAGCTTTAGCTTTTTGTTAAATGAACTATTTTTTAAAAAAATTAGCTCAGAGACAGAACGCTTTCTCTACACTGTATCTCTCCTATGTAACAAGCATCTTTAACTTGTTATTATGATTATTTATGTACACCTTTTATTGCCCATACTCCATTGTTAGCTCCTCAAAAGCAAGAACATTCTCTACTGAGCTGGATTGTTGATGAATTAAAAGTTATAAGGGCAATGGTATAGTTTGGACCATTATGACTAGTTTTGGTTAAAGTTAGAAACAAACACTCAATGCTCTCCTTGATCCCATGGAAGGATCACAGAGTTGTCTATCTATTGAAGGGGAAGCTGAGACATTGGAAGGTTGAGGAAGTTCCCTGAGGCAACTCAGTAAGTATGTGACAGAGTTTCAATCAGACTTTTGAATTCAGAATGCCAATCCTATAGGAAATCCACAGAAAAGCTGTCTTTACAGAAAGAAAATGTGACATTGCTGTGCCCATTACAAAGAGATAAAGTGACACTTGGCAGTAATTGAAAATAACTAGATGAATTCAAGGGAGGGAAAACTTTGGCAGAGTATCAGGAAAAACATTTTAAACAGTGAAATTGACTATAATTGTGAGATGAATTCAGAAGTTAAATGATAGAAGTCTGAAAATTTTCAGGTTAGAAAAGAAGAAAAAATAGTACATAAATTCCTTTTGAACTGGCAGGACAGGAAAAGTCCATTCCATCATTCCCATCTGTTATTCCAGATTAGCAATCAAATCTATTAAAGATTACAAAAGATAATTGGAGAATGAGCATGCAGTTAATGCAAACTCAAGCCTTTAATATATACTTGTTGGGTAGACTGAGAGGTTCAGGTACTCCATATGTGAAGCATCACTATTATACAAATTGAAGTAGGAGCAACTCTTTTGCTGTATTATAACAGGGCTATAACTAGTAATTTTTGCATCAGACCAAGTAGCAGGAATCATATTGATTGTATATATTTTTGTGATTTTTATTAATTTTTTGTTTTTATATCACACATATTTCCAAAAATATCCCTTTCCTCCCAATCCAGTGAGCCATCCCTTGTAACAAAGAATAAAAAGGAAAGAGACAAAAATGTCATGTTAACTGTATCTGACAATATATCCAGTATTCCATACCCATCGCCCCACATCTCTGCAAAGAAGGGAAGGAGCTTCATGAAGTCAACTTTTAAAGACACATTCCGTTAAAAAGATAGGAGGAGGGATGAGGAGAGATCCTGGGAGAGGGCAATGCAGCTGAGTAGAAATAGCATGGATAATGGTAGATAAAGCACTGTATTTGGAGTTGGAAGACCTGAGTTCAAAATCAGCTTCAGATACTTGCCAGCTGTGTGACCTTAAACATGTTTTTACCTCTTGATTCCTCAGTTTTATAATAGCAGAAGGTTGGACTAGATGGCCTTTAAGATCACTTCCAGCCCTAAATATAGGATCCTGTAATTCTGTTGAAAGAAAGAAGCAGGGCATCTGGTATCTTCCCATTCTAACTAATTTTTTTTCCTACTAAGTAGACAGTAAACTCAGTCATTTTATATTATAGAAAGAAATACTTACTGAGTGGCAAGCTCACTTTTATCTCTCCTTGCCTGCTTCCTTCTGTCTGGTTTTCTTGTTGTTGTTTTATTATCTGTCCTTTTTCCTTTCAAGTAGCTTCACAATTACCTGGAGCACCTGCAAAAGGTCATATAGACTGGTGCACAGTCAAATTAAACCTGCTGGAAGATTCACTTGTTTCAATGCATTGTACCTTGCTAAGATAAATTTATAGGTAGTAGGGCCAACATTTCTATGTCCAGTTGTTTATGGGATCTTATAGACAGACCATGTTCAGTCACTAGAGGCCACCAAATAAAGTAGTAGAATGTAAGTTACTTGAGAGAAGTCATTGTTTTATTTTTTGGTTGTCTTTATATCTCCAATGTTTAGGGGTGCTTTGCACAAAATAGCTAATTAATGGTTAATTAAAGATTCCCTCTCACTTTCCCAGTCATGAATGGAATAAAGAAAAGCTGTGTGCTTGTTCCAGTGCTTTTTATAATGGTGTTTTCAGATACTTTAAATGAGGACGAAAATGGCATCGAGGTTAGCTACTACACTAACGATAAATTATTTAGCTTGAAAAGGCTACAAGCCAAGACCAAAGCAGAGGGATAGTTGGTATATGATTTTTTTGTTCTTGGATGATTGTGTACTAAATGCAGCCTGTGAGGCTGAGATGCAACAGAATCCAAGTCAATTCTCTGCCACTTGTGCTAATTTTGGTCTGACAATCAACACCAAGAAAACAGAGGCTGTCCACTAGTCAACTCTGCACCATCCATATGTGGAACTAGTGGTTATAGCAAATGCAGAAATTTTTAACGTTTTGGATAAATTCACTTACCTTGGCAGTATACTTCTCAGGGATGTACACATAGATGATGAGGTTGACACACACATTACCAGAGCTAGCTTGGTGTTTAGGAGGCTCCAAAGGAAAATGTGGAAGAAAAGAGGTATTAGGCTGCCTGCCAGACTGAAGGTCTACTGAGCTACAACAACAAGCTGACCTTGCTGTATGCTACCAGCGATATGCCAGGAAACTGCATCATTTCCATTTGAATTGTCTTAGGAAGATTCTGAAGATCACCTGGCAGGATAAGGCACTGGACACTGAGGTCTTTTCTTGAGAAACCAAAGAAGCAGGTAGTTACGTGGAGGTCAAAAGAAGTGATACAAGAACACTCTCAAGCTCTCTCTGAAGGACTTTGGAATTAATTGTAAGACATGGGAGACACTGGCACAGGACTGCCCAGAATTGTGTGCCTGCATTAAAGAAGGCCCTATGCTCTATGAGCAAAGCAGAATTGCAGTAGCTCAAAGAAAATGTGAGTAGAGCCAAGAAAGTGAAGTAGAAACAGGACTTCCATGCAGCTCTGGCTTTCCCTCCTCAATACATGTAAAAAAATTACTCCAAACAAACTTTAGATCTACAGAACCCACAAAGTGACAGAGAGAAACAAATCTCCCACTGAAGGAAGCCTGGAAGGCCAGCAGAAAGGGTCCATCACAGCATGCGGGGAGCCGAGCCCAGCCCCAAGTGAGCCTATGAAAATGTTTTCTTTTAATCTGTTGTTGCTTTGGAGCATTTGTTTTACAGATTTACAAATTCTCATTGAGAAGCCTCTGTAGTATTCTGGGGCTTCATATCAGCCACATAAAAGTGTCCATAAACAGGAATATTTGGAGGACCTGTCCATCTAGAGGGAATCTTGCTTCCTCTTGGCTCAGTCAGTTTTGGGCACTATCCATGGTAGTGATGAGAACTTTAGGTTAGCATATATTTTCATGTTTTGTGACTCAATTGATACTGATAAACAAAGGATCACTGAAAAAAAATTTATCAATGGTTGCATCTATCAAGGAATTCTGTATTATCCTAACATAAATATGGGAGACTTCTTGTTAGAGAACAATCCTTAAGGGTGAATTTTGCTCCATCAGGTCAATATAAATAATGATAAATATAGGAGGACCTTTTATTCCCCATACCTGTCAATCAAATTGTGACTATGTGGTCTGTCTAGAAAATCATTTGGTAAAACCTATTTCCTTATGACATTTTAATCAAAAAATAGTCTATTTTTACATTAAAAATTTCATTTTATTATATATTTTGCCATCAGTCCCTTATATGGCCATCTCCCTTAGGGGGTCCTCCAACTTGGGGGGCTGCCTCTCCTAGGGGCTGCTATCTCCCCTCATTTAAGCTGGGCTCTCCCTTAAACTGCATCTCCCTTAAGGGGCAGAGTAACCTGCTTGGTGTGTTGTATAATCCACAATAAATGCCTTTACTTGAGACACTGTGAGCAAATTCTTGTGATGTGACCTTGCACCCCAACATTTTGGGGTGCTTCTGAACCTCATCACCTCCAAAACATTTCCTCACAACAGATACATCAGTATACTTTGTACCCATTTGGAAAAAATGAGTTGAGGAGGTGGATGTGAAATATTCTTCAGCTCTCTAAATATTTCTTGGGTTTGAGAACTATCAAACATTCTTTAAAGGAAAACTAGTACAGATGCCTGTTTTGCTGACAAAACCAACATATTACAACAGGGCATTAGGAACACAAAAGACAAATGTCTTCTTAAGGGGATATGGGTTTCTATAAAAGAAGAAAAGCAGTTACTTATAAGCAGCTAAAAGGATATGTTGATTAAAATTCCTGTTCTTGGTTATTGAGGGTATAAAGTCCCTTAACTTGATAGCATGTGCTAATAGTTCCCAAATACTTTAAACTGAAGACACTTTTTTTTTTAATTAAAGCAATTGGGGTTAAGTAACTTGCTCAAGATTACACGGCTAGTCATTATTTATGCGTGGGTGCTCATTTTCTGAGGCCGGATCTGATCTCGGGTCATCCCAACTCCGAGGCCGGCACTCTTACTCACTGCGCCACCTAGCCGCCCCTTTAGGGCAATTGGGGTTAAGTAACTTGCCCAAGGTTACACGGCTAGGTTTTTGTTTGTGTGGATTAAGTGTCAGAGGCCGGCTGCGAACTCAGGTCCTTCTGATTCCAGGGCCGGTGCTCTATTCACTGCGCCACCTAGCCGCCCCAACTGAAGACACTTTTGTTAATATTTTCCTGAACAATAACAGCAACAATGTACAATCACTTTATTTTTTTTAGTCTGGATTTTTTATTTCATGGGTGTAAGGTGCTCCCAGAGAAGTACCACCTCTACTCATGCAAATCTGCATGGTACTGTTTTCCAGTTTGTCATTTTATGTCTGTTATCCAATTTGTCATTTTTCATTCATCTGATGGCATTGAATGATAACAAGGGATAAAGCATTTACTAAGTGCTTACTATGTTTTGAGCATTATGTTAAGTTCTGGGGGTTCAAAAATAATTAAGCAAGGCTGTCCTTGTCCGTAAGGAACTTACAATATAAAAGTGAGCTGGTATGGGGACTGGGGGGAGATCATGGTAAGTGGTATGGTTTGGAAATAGTGGTAAAGTGATGAGGAAACTTGGTTCTAGGCAAGGTAAATGGAAAGTTCACCTACAAAGAACTCCAGAGGCAGAGTCTAGGTTTCAGTGAGAGAAGATAATATATAAACTGGCTGGAGTGCAGGCTGGGGGGAGGGGCAGGGTGCCAGGATGGAGGAAAGAAAAAAAAAAGAAATTTGCTTGATAACTTTATTGTATATTTAGAAAAAATAGCAAGTTGTACAATGCAGATTTGCAGTTTCATATGAAACCATCTTTTTTATTATACTGTGTTATGGAAATGCTTGTTTTGTTCCAAGAATAGGAAATAAAATACATTTTTTAAAGTTAGTGGCCGAATGTTTTGGTCACAACCTAAAAGCATTATCAAGAACAAAGACAAATAACAACAAAAAGAGAGCTATTTGTCCCCATAAAAAAGTTAATAGCAATCTTATATTGATTTTTTTTTGTCCCACTCAGGCTGACTATACAGGACACTGTCAGGTCCTATACCACAGCTGATCAGCACAGAAGCCTTGGTCTGCTCCATTTCCAACCTGGATTAGTCCCTCCTTACACACCCTGGTGCACCCCCCCCCCAAGTCTACTACAGCTCAGAATTCCCAAACGTCTTTGATATACTAGCCCCACTATCCCAGGAAGCAAGGATCACAGACTTTTGCCACCACTCTTGTCCTTATATGAAATGAAAAAACTGAACTAAACTATAAACAATCTGTAAGCCAATATGCATGAGGAATATGGAGAAATCTGAAAATACCTTTATAAAATAATGCAAAGGGAACAAAGCAAACCCAAAGAATGGGGCCCATACCAACTCTGATCAAATAAGAGAGAAAAAGAATGAAAAAGAATGGACAAGTGGACAGAATCCAGAGATCACCTCCTGAAAAAGATCCCACAAAGAAAACTCCTAGGGATGTTATAGCCAGGTTCCAGAATTCCCAGATCAAGGAGAAAATACTACAAGCAGCCAGGAAGAAACAATTTCAATACTGTGGAAACACAATCAGAATAACACAGGACCTGGCAGCTTCTACATTGAGGGATTGAAGGGCATGGAATATGATATTCCACAGGGCAAAGGACCTGGGATTAAAACCAAGAATTACCTACCCAGCAAAACTGAGTACCTTGTTTCAGGGGAAAATATGGTCATTCAGTGGAATAGAGGACTTTCAAGCATTCTTGAGGAGAAAAACAGAGTTGAATAGAAAATTTGACATTCAGACACAAGAAGCAAGAGATACTTGAGAAGGTAAACAGGGAAAAGAAATCAGAAGGAACTTGTCAAAGTTAAACTATTTATATTCCTACATGGAAAAACAATAACTGTTACTGATGAAATCTTTCTCAGTATGAAAATAATGGAAGAAGGGTATATGGGCATATGAATACATATGTGAATGTGTGTGTATGTGTTTACAGGTATACATGGATAGAGGGTACAGGTGGAATTTGGTGGGAAGGGATGATACTTAAGGGGTGAAATTAAGAGGTGAGAGAAGAATGTGGCAAGAGGAGATGGGGAGAGAGGGGGGCGGGGGTAAACTATCTCATGTAGAAGAGGCAAGGGGTTGCAGGGGAGGGGAAGAACAGGAAGGCAAAAGGGCAAAACCATATTCTCATTGAATTTGGCTCAGGGAGAGAATGACATACATACTAAATGGGATATCTCACCCTGCAGAAGAGATGGGGGGGGAGGGGGATGAGAGGGGGGAGGATGGAGGGGAGGGCATGCTGGGGGGAGGGAAGTTGGAGGCACCCACTTTTGAAGAGGGACAGGATCAAAGTAGGGAATGAACCAGGTGGGGGGTGGGAGGGGTGGGAAGGAAATATAGTCAGTCTTTTACAATATATCTACTATGGTAATGTTTTGCATAGCTATACATGTACAACATACACTGAATTGCTTATGTTCCCAGCGGGAGTGGGTGACAAGGGATGAAGGGAATGGATCTGGAATTTGAAGTTTTAAAATTAAATGTTTCAAATATATATAAATACTATTATTAATACTATTTTGCATCTAACTGGGAGATAAGATGTGCAGGCATTGGGGCACAGACATTCACCTTGCCCTAATGGAAAAGTCAAAGGAGGTATGGGAGAAGATATGGGAGAGAGCAGATTGGATGAGGGGATATCCTGTGGGACTGCTATTCTGGGGTGGTGGGTAGGGGGAAAATGGGGAAAAATTGTAACTCAAAATCTGGTGGAAATAAATGATGTAAATAAACCAGAAGTTAATAAAGCATTTGGAAAAAATAAATAAATAATACAAAGGGAACAAAGCAAACCCAAAGAATGGGACCCATACCAATTCTGATCAAATAAGGGAGAAAATGAATGAAAAAGAAGGGACAAGTGAAGAATCCTATAGGGGAACTAAAGCTATAATTAATTAATTTGAATGTTAATTTTTATTAAACAAGTTTAGTCTGTTGCATTAATGTTAATGCTATTAAAAAATTAATTTTAAAATAAAAAAATTACAAGCAGAGACAAGATTAGAATTCAGATTCTATATTTCCAAGTCTGAATTTATTCCTCTCCCAGTGGTTCCCATTAAGTGGGTTGTGAACCCTTTCGAGGCTCCCCATAATGATCCATGGATTTTGAGCTAAATAGTCCTTAATGTCACCTTAAGCAGTAAATACTTGCAGAATACTATGAGTAGTATACTTAATTGCCATGTGAATTCACAACTCATTTTTTTTGTGTTATTTGTTAAGGGTTTATGGAACAAAAAATGTTGGGAACTACTGCTTTAGACTGGAAGTGTCAAACACATCATCATATGTGACCCACAAGCCCTGAAAATACAGCTTAAACCAGGCTAAAATATAATTGGGAAATATTTAATGAAATAAAGAAAAATACAATAAAACATAGATAACCTTTCATTTTAAAACTAAGTCAATATTCTCTCCACAGGAATCCTTATATGTCATTCAGTAGCCCCCATCTATTTTTCAGTTGACACCAATGTTCTAGACCAGTGGTGAAGAACCTGTGACCTTTAGGCCACATTCGGCCTTCTAGATCCTTGAGTGCAGTGTTTTGACTGAGCCCAAGTTTATAGAACAAATCCCTTTATTAAGGAGATTTGTTTTGTGAAGTTTGGACTCAGTCAAAGGGCCACACTTGAGGACCTAGAGGGCCACATGTGACCTTGGGGGCCCAGGTTCCCCACCCCTGGTCTAGAACATTGGTGTCAACTGAAAAAGAGATGGGGGCTACTGAACTACACATAAGGATTAATAATTAATAATGTTCTCCATTATTATCCTACCCCATTTCACTATCTATATCGATGTCTGTAGTTTGGCAAACTCAAGCTTAAATCACTAGGACATGTCAGTAATATGTCCTTAGAAGTCCATGGGTTACTTTTCCCTCTCTCCATCTAATGGCATATTCATAATTTCATTAAATTAGAATGTTTGTCAAAAAGAGCCCCATAATGGTGGTGTGGGAGCACTTTCAAGGTTATAATAAAGAAGTCGGTGCTATACACCAAGAACATGATTTGACTTGTAATATGCTGAAATTTTTTAGAAGATAATAAGGAGATGTCCATTTCCTCCCCTCTCCTAATTGCCTCACTGATCCTGAGCAGGCAGCCAAGAAGGGCATGAGGCAACGAGACTCTTAGGGAAGAATTACTAGACCAGCAGGGCCCAGCTCAGTAAAGGAGATGAGGCAATCATTAAACCCAAGGTCAGATAGCTCAGCCTGAGCAGAGTTGATTATGGGGCATTTGAACACAAAGGTACGTCATGGTCTCTTTTTAGGCAAGAATTTGGAGGAGGAGCACGAGGTGGCGGGGAGGAATAGGGGGAAGGGTAGCAGGGAATCCAGGAAAGAATTCAGATTGCTTAATACTAGTGGAGCCCATAGAGAAGGCAAAGGCTCCATTCCTCTTTCATTTGGGGAGCTAGGTCTCATGTGTGAGACTCATCAGATTCTACTTCCCACTAGCATATGAGACTGATTAAATCTAGGTTCCTGACAGTGTTTGGGGTTACTGCTTGTATTTATAGAGTGCTTCCCCATCACCATCATCACAGGACCCTGAAAGGTAGGAAGCATAAATAATGTCTCGTTTACGTGGAGAGGCTGAGAGACTTGCCTAGGTTTCTGTAGCTAATTAGCATCAAAGCTGGAACTGAGAATCCAAGCTTTCTGAACTCAGGAACAATGACATTGCCATTACACCATCAAGCTGGTTTGATTTACCACATTCTTCCATCCTCGATTACTGCTAGTGCTCACCAAGAGTACCCTTTTCCCTATCAGAGGGTTTTAATGTATTTTTTTTTTTTGCTTTTTGGAGGGGGGAAGGCAGGGCAATTGGGGTTAAGTGACTTGCCCAAGGTCACACAGCTAGTAAGTGTTAAAGTGTCTGAGGCCAGATTTGAACTCAGGTCCTCCTGACTCCAGGGTTGGTGCTCTATTCATTGCACCACCAAGCCACCCCTGTTTTAATGTATAGACTTAAAAATTACTCACCGAAACAAAAAACTAAAACTTCAATGACAGTGTTTCTTTCAGAAAGCATTGTGGTATGGTGAAAAGAGTGCTGAATCTGGATTCTACTACTAATTCTGCCTGTGTAAACTAGGACAAAGAACTTGACTCAGGGGTCTCAGTTCCCTCAGTTCCCTAAAGTGAGGGAAAGTTTGGATGAGATGATCTCTGGGATCTCTTCCAACCTGAAGATCTTGAATGATCAAATGAAGATAATTAATGTAGTAGCACTTTAAAATTGCAGTATATTAACAAATAGTATGCTATGATTGACAGCTAGGTAATGCAATGGATGGAATACCAGACCTGGAGTCAGGAAGACCTGAGTTCAAGTTTGACCTCAGATGCTTACTAACTGTGTGACCTTGGGCAAGTCACTTAACCCTGTTTGCCTCAGTTTTCTTATCTGGAGAATGAGCTAGAGAAGGAAATGGCAAACCACTCCAGTCTCTTTGCTAAGAAAACCCTAAATGGGGTAACAGAGTCAGACACAACTAAACAACAGCAACACATCAATGAAAAAGTGGCAAATCCTATATGAAAGGGAGAGGGGAAAAATAAGTTGAAAAAGACTGTCAATAAGTAGGTAAAGAAGGAGGAAACAGGTTAATCTCAGCCTGCAAACACAGCATCTTTCTTTTCCACGTGTGCATGTTTAGTCATATTGGACATTTAGTTGTTTTAGGAATATTAGGAAAAGATGCTGTTCCAGCAGCAAGGGGGAGAGTGCATCCCTGTGTTTTAGTTGTGTTTATTTCTGTTTTGCTTTGTCTAATAATTACAGTTCCTCGGTTTCAATGCGGAATCAATGGAAGCTTGCATTTCCCCGAATCTTCTTCTTTAGAAACCCCAACCAGATGTTTTCAGCTTTTAAATTCCAGTCAAGTCTGTGACAGCTGCTCAAGCCTCCCTATCAGCTGTGTCCTCAGCCCCACCAGGGTTGACTAATTGTAGAGTGATTAAAGCCCAGAGTTCCATGCTATCATCTGGTGTGTGGAGGCTCACTCTCTGCAATGTACCCACGCCAGTCACTCCAATGAGCGTCTAATCACGTCGTCTAGCAGCCCACGCCTCTTCTGTAGGATTTCTGACATGCAAACACTAAGAAAAAAGTCCATGGTTCCTGGACATTGTTAGAATTCAGCCTCCAAGAGGGCTGTTTTAAAATAATAAAAGAGGGGAGGCCATATCATTGTCTCTCCTTGCTATAAGGGGAAACCCCCCAACTTGACTCTTACTGGTTTTGTTGAGTCATTTTCAGCCATTTCTGACTCTTTGTGACCCCATTTGAGGTTTTCTTGGCAAAGATATTGGAGTGGTTTGCCATTTCCTTCTCCAACTCATTTTTCAGATGAAAAAACTGAGGCAAACAGGGTTAAGTGACTTGCACAGGGGTAGCTGCAAAGTGTCTAAGGCCAAATTTGAATTCAGGTCCCAGGCTCAGTGCACTATCTACTGTATTACCTAGCTGCCCTAATTTGACTCTATTAGTCAAATTATCCAACCATAGGATTATAGACCTGTTAGGATAACTTAGAAGTTACCTAGTATCTCATTTTGTAGATAGCTAGGGCCCAGAGAGGGAAAATTACTTGCCTAAGGTCACAAAAGTAAGTAAAAAAGACAGAATTTGAACCCATAACTTTTGATTCTTAATTCAACACTACAGTTTACAAATAGTTGTTGTAACAGATACTATGGTTCCAAGTTTCTATTTTCAGCTACTTAGCTTATTACACTTATTTGTTAGTTTGGTTTATACTAATTAAACTTTTGGTGACTGGTATGCTGGTTGTCTATCCCCTCACATATAATTGTAGCAGCAAGCACCTAGCATTCCCAAGGTGGCTGCCACCATAGGTTCTTAGATCTGCTTTTCTAAAGGAAAGCAACTCAAAATGGGTTAACAATCTTGCTTTAATCAACATATGTCATTTACCCAGTTCAGGGGGGAAAGGCCAGCACCCCGAACTTCAGAGAATATAAACAAGTTACAAGCAGAAGTTACAAACAGACAGAGAAACAGATCAGCAGACAGGCTTCCAACTGTCTGACCATTACATCCATACCTAGTCAGTTACCAGAGAGGGAAGCACCAACATCTGGGTTTTCAAAGCCAGGGGGTCTCAATGGCTGCTCAGAGTCTCATCTGGTCAAATCACACAACTTTTCTCAAAGTGAGCCCCAAAACAAAACCTCACACATCAGGGTATATATATATATATATATATATATATATATATATATATATATATATATATATATATATACATACATATAGCTTTCTCCTAGCTCAGAAAATGTCACAACCCTCTTGACCCATTGCCCAAACACAAAGTAACAAGGTGTGGGCATTCCCGAAAAACAAGCCTCCCACTACAGGCTCTAGGTGACCACATTCAGCCTATTAGGGGGCAGAGTATATTTTCAAGTCAAGGAAGTTCTCAGAGTCACCTAAGCCTGTCAAAGGGCCAAGGGGCAGGGAAGATCTTTATATTTCCATTGCCATAACAATGATATTCCTGTTTCTCTGTCTTCCCTTCACTCAGGCTCCTCCAGCTTTCTTCTGGTCACTTGTACTCCACACTATCTTAGTTATCCTTGTTCCTTTCCATAGTGCAGCATGAATGATGAGATTTATCCACTCATTTTTGCTGTGGTTGCAGCCCAGGCTATCTTCTCATACCCTCTCATGCTATAGTGAGCTTCTGACCATGGAGCAGGAAGTATCAAAATGGTGTCTGAGAACACTGATGTTACTCCTGGAAGATGGGGCTGTTCTCTGCTTACTTGAGCCCTACCCTTTCAAATTCAACCTCTTCTGTGAAGCCTATCCTCAGGATGTGAGCATCTAACAACACTAGCATTACTTTATACAATTCATTTTAAAGGTGTATAGAACACGGGACTTGGAGTCAGGAAGACTCACCTTCATGAGTTCAAATCTGGCCTCAAACACTTGCTACCTATGTGACCCTGAGCAAGTCACTTAACCCTGTTTGCCTCAGTTTCCTCATCTGGAAAATGAACTGGAGAAAGAAATGCCAAATCATTCCAGTATCTTAGCCAAGAAAACCCCAAATGAGGTCACGAAGAGTCAGATACAACTGAAAATTACAACAAAACTCTTCCCCACCCCTCCCTTCCAGAATTGTTGTTTAGTAGAAAGCTTGTTGGATGATCTTGAAAGCAGTGACCCAAGTTCAAATCACAACTCTGATACTGTAAGCATAGGCAAGCCACTGTAATCTCTCTGATTCAAGTATTTTCTCTAATACTCATCTACTAAGATTGTTCCACTTATGTCATAATTGCTTTCACCCTGGGATTGGCAATTCTTCCATAATGTAAAAGTCAGATCCATTTCTCTTATTTCATAAATGAGTAAAGTCATAGAGTGAGGAGGAATGTATTCTCCATAGCCATAGAAATTTGGAGGCGAGAGGATTTGTCATTTATTATTACCTATGTCACCATACATAAGTCATTTAACCTCTCTGGGCCTCAGTTTCCTATTCTGTAAAGTAAAGGGGTTAGATTAGATAACCTCTAAGTCCCTACCAGCTCTATGACCATGTGATTCTTCTTTTCCTCTTTAGCTCAAGTCATGAGAAGAGTTAAAGGAATGGAATTGTGACTAAGAAAGAAGGGAATAAAGAAGGAAGGAGAAAGAGAGAAAAAAATGAGAAAGAAAAGAAGAGAGAAAAAAGGGAGAAAGATGAAAGGAAGAGAAGATGAAAGGAAGGAAGGAAGAAGGGAAAAAAGAAAGGAAGGAAGGAAGATAAGGGAAGGAAGGGGAAAAAGGTGAGAGGGAGGGAAGGAGGGAAGAAAGAAGGAAGAAAAGGAAGAAAGGAGGAATAAAGGAAGAGAAAAGAAAGGAAGAAAAAAGATGAAAGGAAGGAAGAAGCAAAGAAAAAGGAAGGAAGGAAAAAGAAAGGAAGAGAGAAAGAAGGGAGAAAAGTTGAAAGGAAAGAAAGAAGAAAAGAAGATGAAAGAAAGGAAGGAAAGAAGGGAAGGAGGAAGGAAGGGAAGGAAAATAAAGGAAGAGAGAAGGAAGAAAAGATGAAAGGAAGGAAGATACAAAGAAAGGGAAAAGGAAGAAAGGCTAAAAGAAAGGAAGGGAGGGAGGAAAAAAGAAAAAGAAAGGAAAGAGAAGGAAGAAGAAGGAAAGAAAAAGAGTGATAGAGAAAGGAAGGAAGGTAGATCTTTTATGTTCTACCCTGCTTTCTGTGTGCATTGGTTGCATTCTAAAAAAGGCATGTGTGTGTCACAGCCTCTCTACAAAGGAAAGTCAAACTCTGGCTCAGGATTCTAAGAAGCATTTGAAAAATGCACAGAAAACCACATCAAAACACCATCAGGCTGCACTTGAACTTCTTCTCTCTCTTCCTCCAGACCAAAGCTGAGCCTGAGTCAGACGCAGCTGTTTCCATCAGGTACCCTCTGTACCCAAGTTCATGTCAGAACTCTTCTCTGTTCAAAGCCAAAAATCAAGCAAGAAGGGCTTGACCCCATGTCCCTTCCTTGTTCAGTTCATTTCAATTTGACAAGCATTTATTAAGCCCCACTACATGCCAGGTACTTTGTTAGGAACTGGACCTGTGATTTTATTGATAGAGGAAACTCCTCTTCAATGTAAGTCTCCATAACAGGACGTTAAAAAGTTGCCCAGAGCATTGGAAATTCAAGTGACTTGTCCAGAGTCACAGAACTAGAATGAGTCAGAGGTGGGGCTTTGGGCCCTGGCCTCCATGGTCCCAGGACTAGTTCTCTACCTGCTGGGTCATGCTTCTTCTCTAGGGATGGTGAATGCAAAATAGAAAAAGAAGAGGGTCCCTACCATTAAGGAATTTCTACTCTATTAATCCCTCCCCAAAATGACAGTAGGAAGAACTGACAATCCAACTTGCTTCTAAAAGAATAAGGACTGGCTACTCACTGTGAAGTTTGACCACAAGTTGGGCTTTTTAAGTTGAGGGAGAATCTTTGAGTCCCCACCATCTATGCCCACTGAAAAAAAATGGAAGGAAAATACCTCCCATTGTCTTGTGCAATCTCTGTCACATTTGAGTCCTAACTGCAATACGACGAAGTATTCATATTTTATAATCCCCAGCACCTCGGTTGCTGTTCATAGGCCTTAAAATCTTTGACACTCTTTGCTCCAGGACTGTTCTTCGAAGCTCAAATCAAACAAAAAAGGAGGTGCCATAGGTCACCCTTCATTCTGTGAATTTTTCTGAAGTATTTCTCATAGGGCATAGATTTACATCTACAAGGGACCTCAGAGACCATCTATCTAGTCTGACTCCTTTATTTTACAGATCAGGAAACTGAGGCCCAGAGAATTTAACTGATTTGCCCAAGTTCTGATTCTAGAGCTAGTCATGGAACCTTTTTACATCATAATTATGTACATTATGTAGATAATTACCATAGTGCCAGGATCTCAAGAACAGGGAATTTTGTGAGGTTGACAGTGGGAATAATGCTTGCACTATCTACTCATAAGACTTTGGAAACAAGGAAAGTACTTTATGAAATGTGAATCACACACATGTGTGCTTTGTTATCATTTATTATTATTATTATTAAAGATGAAATGATATTGCCATATGGAGATGTTTGTTTCCATAAAGGGCCTAATATTTTCAGAGTCAGGTACTAAATGATGAATCTATACATAGACTATGCATTTAGCAAAATCTATATACACTAGCATAAAATGTGAGTTCTGGAAATAAAATACACTTGATCTAAAATGCTCTGACACCTCCTATTCTGCTCTTGCTTTTCTCCTAGGAACAAATTTCCTGACAGCTCTTACCTGCCCTGCTTTTTACTTTCTAGCTTGGGAAGCCATGGAAGAAAAGAATAAAGGAAGGAGTAAACAGACAGTAGAAAGCTACAGGGTGAATAGGGAAATAAAATGACCTGCTTTTATGACTTGAGAATAACATTAAAGAAACTCAGAGAGTTTTTTTCCTGCAAAATCACTACAAAGTACAAAGAATGCAAGAGCCTGCTGTAGCTCAACATTTCACTCAGTGATGAAAAGGAATGCAAAAATAATTCAATGCAACTGCCAGGTACTGTGCTCGAAAGAAAATTTAAACTCCTCAGCTGCTGTTTGAATGAACTGAAAAGACTTGTGAAGATTTGGGGGCGACTGTTTGGGAGTTCAGCTGGTTCTTGGGCAGATTAGAGGATTCAGCAAAATGATGGTCCACCTGTCAGTCTTTGAGTCTCTAAATGAGCAGAATTATCTAAATAATTCTAGAAGGAGATATGATATAAGGGCTGCTATAAAAGCAACCTACATGCTGTAAATTACTCAGCCACTCATTCTGGTTTAAGGTACATATTTAATATTCTAAAGATTCAAATTGGTGGGTTTGGGGGCAGGTAGGTGGAGCAGTGGATAGAGCACCAGCCCTGGAGTCAGGAAGACCTGAGTTCAAATCTGGTCTCAGACATTTAACACTTGACACTTACTAGCTATGTGACCCTGGGCAAGTCACTTAATCCTGATAGCCTCACAAACTAACAAAAAACAAGTTGGTAGGATTGAACGGTGGTAAGAACAAAAGTCGTGAAGTCAAGGGACCCAGATTCAAGTCCTGCATCCAAATTTGAATCTATTTAGTACTTATGTGACCTTGGGCAAGTCATTTAATGTCTCTGGGCCTCAGTTTCTTCAATTGCAAAATGAAAAGAGCAGCAAGGTATGCCATAGTAAATGGAACTCCCAAAGACTCATCTTCTCAATTTAAAATTTGCCAACTGTGTGACCCTGGGCATGTCACTTCACCCTGTTTTCCTCCGTTTCCTAATCTGTCAAATGAACTGGAGAAGGAAATGGCAAACCACTCCAGTATCTTTTCCAGGAAAATACCAAATGGGATCACAAAGAGTGATCACACGACTGAAAAACAACTGGCCAAGAGCAACAAAAATGAAAGAGTTGGAAGACATTATTTCTAAGATTACTTTTAATAGTAATAGCTAACATTATGTAATACTTTAAGGCTTATAAAGCACTTTGTAAATATTATCTCACTTTCTCCACACACCCGAGGAAGTAGTTGCTATTTTTATTTTCATTGTACAGAGGAGGAAACTGAGGCTGAGTGAGGTTAAGTGATTTGCCCATGGTGACACAGCTAGGAAGTGTCTGAGGCAGGACTTGAACTCAGGTCCTTATGACTCCAAGTCGAGCACTTTATCCACTGTGCCACCTGGCTACCCCTTTTAGCACTAAATATTATGATTATAATTTGATTTCCTTTGGATTTACCTTTTACAGATGCTTGAAAGACAATTTCTAAAGCTAATGTTTTCTGTCTTTTAATCCTCACCATTCTTAAATCTTTGCTTTACTATTTCAATGGATTTTTGGTCTCATCAATCTATTCATTTCATCAGCACAAAATATAATCCATCTACACCTTCTAATACTCTGTGATTCTTGTGTATCTCTTCCCAGAAATATTCCATGGAGAAATTACCAAACATACTGCAAACCTTCCTATAAGCATTCCAGTGAAGTGAGTTGGTTGCCCATCTGTATTTCCTCGCTCTTTGTACAGAAACAATACACTTATTCACTTCCTTAAGGATAGCTTTTAGGTCAATTCCCATACATCATGGATGATAACTGCAACCTTGTATTTTCCATTGTCATTTGCCTTTTCCTTTGGGTGATCTGCAATCTTGATTCTATAGAAATGGACATTTTCTGCTATTAGTAGTCAACAATACGAGAATAGTGGTATTTATTTATTTTGGAAGGGGGAAGGCAAGGCAAGTGGGGTTAAGTGACTTGCCCAAGGTCACACAGCTAGTAAGTGTGTCAAGTGTATGAGGTCAAATTTGAATTCAGGTCTCCTGACTTCAGGGCCGGTTCTCTATTCACTGCGCCACCTAGCTGCCACTGAGAATAGTGGTATTTAACAAAGGAGTTTTTCTCTCAGGAGCCCCTCAGGATGGTAGTTGAGGTGTGACACAATTTCTCAAATACGATTAATTTTCTTCCTTCTTTTCAACTCTAAACCTTGTTTATCCACAGTGTTTATCCAACAGAGATCTATTGACAGGCTGACTGCTAAACCTAGTCATCCAGCTGAATAGCATAGTCTAGGCCACATGTCTTTGTTATCCATTTGATTTTTCTGGGGTGAATTATTTGGTCTAGGTTTTCTGAGTGGTTGCAGAACACATTAAGCAGGCATTATAGTATTTTGGGCCTAGGAATAGATTTAAGTTGCAGAGGCATATTTAGGCTCGAGGTCAGGAAAATCTCCCTAATAATTGTAGCTGTCCAGAAGTACAATGCACAATGTCAAGGGTAGCAGAGTAGAAGCAGCAAACCAGCAAACAATTTTAAAATGACATGTCAAGGGGCGGCTAGGTGGCGCAGTGAGTAGAGCATTGGCCCTGGAGTCAGAAGGACCTGAGTTTGGATCCGACCTCAGACACTTAACACACACAAACAAAAAAACCTAGCCGTGTGACCTTGGGCAAGTTACTTAATCCCAATAGACCTCCAAAAACAAACAAAAAAAAATGACATGTCAAATTAAATTCTAGAGAGTGAGATGTTTTTCCATCCCAAGACAGCTTAGGAGGTTAGCAGGAGAGATCTGTGACATGAAGGTGTGGGCAGACCCAGAGTGCATCTAGGCACAGCACCAGTGGTTGCCATGGAGGTTGTTGCTGTAGTAGCAGCAATGGCTTTGGGAGCTCTCAGTCCAGAGACAGTAATGGGGTCGGACAAATGGTCAGAAGGAGATTACAAAGAACTCTTTGCTGGTACTAAGCACAGGCCCTGACACTATTTGGCAACTGTATTGTCCACATGTGGTTCTGGGTCACAGTTCCAGGGCAGACTGCTTGTGGGCAGTCATAAGAGAGCAGAGATCCTTGTTGCGGTTCCAAAGCAGAGAGAACATGAGCATTTGCATCTTTAGAAGAGCAGGGGACCTTGTTACAGTTCCAGGACCAAGAGGAGCTGCAGGGGAACAGGATGCCTTTCTGGGTAAAGACCAGAGTGCAGACTAGGAGAGCAGTGACTAAATCTCCCTCCCCCCAATCACACCACTGTGGAAGCAACACAAAACCCAGAATCAGCTCTTCAAACAACATGCAAAATCTGGAAGCTTGGAAGAGGGCCCCCCATCCCCAAGTCACCAAAGCCCAGCTTTAACAAGAAGTTTTATAGTAAAGACTATAAAAATGGGCAAGCAACAACTAACAGCAAAAGAACTTGACCATAAAAAACTAGTATTGTGGCAGGGAAGACCAAGACACAAACTAAGAACACAACAATGTGAAAATGTTTATAACCAAATCAAAGCAAAAATGCTAATAAGACACAAGCCCAACAAAAAATCTTGGAAGAGTTAAAGAAAGAGATAAGAGTGGTAGAGGAAAAATTGGGAGAAAATGAAAGTGATACAAGAAAACTGTAAAAAGAAAATTAACAGTTTGGTAAAGGAGACCCCCCCCACACACACACAAATAATAAAGAAAATAACACCTTAAAAAACAGAATTGGCCTAATGATAAAAGAGGCACAAAAATTCACTGAAAAAAATTCCTTAAAAGGTAAAATTGACCAATTGGAAAAAGAGGTTAAAAAGCTGAGGAAAATAATTCCTTAAAAATTAGAATTGGGCAAGTGGAAGCTAATGAATCCAGGAGACATCAAGAAACAATTAAACAAAGTCAAAATAATGAAAACTAGAACAAAAGGTGCATTATCTCCTTAGAAAAACAACTAATCTGGGAAATAAATTGAGGAAAGGTAACTTAAGAATTATTATACTGTGTGAAAGCCATGATCAAAGAAAGAGCCTAGACATCATATTTCAACAAATTATAAAGAAAAATTACCCCAATATCTTAGGTCCAGAGGGTAAAATAGACATTGAAAGAATCTCTTGAAAGAAATCTCAAAATGAAAACTCCAGGAATATTATAGCTAAATTCCAGAGCCCCAGGTCAAGGAAAAAATATTACAATAAAGAAACAATTTGAATATTGTGAAGCCACAGTCAGGATCACTCAGAATTTAGCAGCTTCCATGTTAAAGGAGTGGAGGACTTGAAATATGACATTCCAGAAAGTCAAGGAGCTAGAATTACAACCAAGAATAACCTACTCAGAAAAACTAGTATAATCCTGTAGAGGGGAAAAAAAGATAGTTAATGAAATAGAAGACATTTAGGTATTCCAGATAAAAAGACCAGGGCTGAATAGAACATCTGACATTTAAACACAAGACTCAAGAGAAGCATAAAAAGGTAAATGTGAAAAAGGAATCATAAGGGATTCAATAAGGCTGAACTGTTTATATTCCTATGTAGAAAGAGGATACATGTACCTCCTAAGAATTTTATCATTAGGACAGTTAGGAGGAGTCTATAGAGACAGAGGCATGGGTATGAGTTAATTATGTTGAGATGATCTCAAAAAAAAAAGTGAAAAGGTAAGGAAGAGGGATCTACTGGGAAAAGAGGGAAGAAACAGGGATAATAAGGGAAATTGTCTCACAAAAAAAGACACACAAGGAAGAGCTTTTACAATGAAGGGGGAAATGGGAAGATAGTGGCAAGCAATACTTGAAATTCACTCACATTGGAATTAAGGGAAAAATGTATATATGCATTTATTTGGGTATAGATATCCATCTTATCCCATAAGGAAGTAGGAGGGGAAGGGAATAAGAGAAAGGGGAGTGCTAAAAGCAGAGGGAGTGGATCAAGGGAGGCAATGATCAGAAGCAAAACAGTCTTGAGAACAGACCTGTTAGAGGAGAGAAGGATAAACAGAAGAAATTAGAATGGAGGGAGATACATATAAGAATGTTAACAGTTCATCCTTATTGAGTTCCTTAAGGTTGCTCCTTCACATTTAAATTTTTATGCTTTTCTTGAGTCTTGTATTTAAATATCAATGTGAAAGTGAATGGGGAGGGTGAAGCCAAGATGGCAGAGTGAAGCCAAGATGGCAGAGTGAAAGCAGGGAGTTGCTTGAGATGTTCCCCAACCCCTACCAAATACTTGTAAAAAAAAAATGACTCTAAACAAATTCTAGAACTGCAGAACCTACAAAATGATAGAGTGAAACACATCTCCAGCCCAAGACAGCCTGGAAGGTCGACAGGGAGTGATATTAGCAGGCATTTGCCAGAAAAAGAAATCAAAGCTATCAGTAATTATAAGAAAAACTGCTCTACATCACTATTGATCAGAGAAATGCAAATTAAAACAACTCTGAAGTACCATCTCACACCTATCAGAAATGGTGAATGCTGGAGGAAATACGGGAAAATTGGTACACTAATGAAATGTTGGTGGAGTTATGAACTCATCCAACCATTCTAGATAACAGTTTGGAACTTTGCCCAAAGGGCAATAGAACTGTGCATATTTTTTGATTCAGCAATATACCACTAGGTCTATTTCCAAAGGGATCAAAGGAAAAGGACCTACATGTACAAAATTATTTATAGCAGTTCTTTTTGCAGTGGCAAAGAATTGGAAACTGAGGAGATGCCCATCAATTGGGGAATGACTGAGCCAGTCATAGTATATGATTGTGATAGAACACTTTTGTGCTATAGAAGTGCCAAATGATATGGTTTTAGAAATACCTGGGAAGACATATGTGAACTTATGAAAAATAAAGTGAGCAGAACCAGGAGATCATTGTATACAGCAACAGCAATATTGTACTGAAAATAGACTGTGAAAGAGCTGCTTTGATCAATGCAATGAACCAAGACAATTCAGAAGGACTCATGATGAAAACTGCTGTCTACTTTCAGAGAGAGAACTGATGAGCACTGAGTGCAAATTGAAGTATAGTTTTCTCACTTTCTTTAGGCAACATAGCTAATATGGAAATGTTTTGCATGATTTCACATGTATAATGGACATCATATTGCTTGCCTTCTCAGTGAGTGGGAGAGGGGCTGGAGGGAGTGGGAAGAACTAAGAACTCAAAAAATGTTTTAAATGTTGAAAACATACAAAGAAATAGATGAATAAACAATTAGTGAGCAAACAAGTAAACAAATAAAAAAAAGCTGGTTGGTTCTCTCTTCTTGAAAGTCTTTAAATGGAGACTAGATGACAATTTCTCACAACCATTATAATAGGGATTTATCTCATGTGTATGCTAAATTTAATGATAGCTGATGCCCCTTCTAAATGTCAGATTCTGTGATTCTGTGACATAATCAGTAGGTTGTCATCTTCAAATAGGAGCTTTGGAGGATCCCATGATCTATATAGGAAGTCCCTCTGCTATTTAGACTTTATGCTTGACATCTTTTAAGACGTAAGTTTGTTTCACTGTTTTATGCCTCACTCCACATTGAAAATTAAAAGAAAACTGAATGAAGTTATCATGTTGTCTGATCTATCAAGGAGTTTTGAAGGATGTTAACATATTAAATGGGAACCACTGTGTTGAGGAAGAATTGTTAAGCCTAATTTTTTGGTGTGCCAATTTGCTGTAGTCCAGGCTTGACTCAGGCTAGTATAGTAGTTCAGGTTCAAGGTTAAAACAAAATGAGAACCTCATAGACCATCCAACAGTTAATAAAATGAGGCTTATTAACCATATCATGGAAAGGATATTAATTAAAGATATAGGACTGATTCACATGAGTACAGCTTTCCCAGCTCTGCGTTGTAGTTCCCGATACATCCATGGTTTGATTTGTAGTCCCCTGGGCCAATTAAGCCTCAAAGATGGTTTCAATACTTCTTTAGTCAAAAACTTTCCTAGTCCGTGTTACAGTATGGCCTTAGGACATTGCTCCCTTTATATAATTCAAGTGCATTTTAAAAATAATAAATAAAAACTAAAGTGAGATAGTGTTTTCTATCATTTTTCAATCAATTGTGTGACTATGAAGGAGTGATCTGGGGCAGGAAATTAATTATAAAAGTCTGCCTGTAATTTTTCATGTTTTCAACATGGAAAACATTAATATATGTATAGTTTATTTTCATAAAGCCCCTATAGAAATGAAAACATGGGTATATGGGTTTGTAGGCGCTAATATCACCTTCATGTTATTTTTCTTGCTTTTTCCAATTATTAGATATCTTCTCTACCTTGCAATAACTTGAAAATTACTCAATATCTTCAAAATTGTGCTACTTCCTGCACGGATTTCCCCCATCTATACCTAGTCAAGTAGAGCTGAGATAGAGATCTGTGGGACCGGCGTCAAGGAGTGGTGTATTGATGCATATTCCTTGGAGCACATCTGTGAGAACAGCTCTGGGGTGGAAGAGGAATGATGGTTCAGAGTGCTTTCCTATACAAATTCTTGCTTTGGAGAAAGGTAAATGTTGTTCTGATTTTCAGGGGAAAAAAAGGAAGATAGTTCAAGCTATAGACTGTGGAACTTAATTTTAATTTCTGGTACAATTCTTGTTAGGTCGCATGAAGTGGTTATATTATTTGAATTTGTCCTGAATTTTTCATTTGTTTGGAGCCAATTGATTTTGTCCCAATTAGTGCAAATAATGGATTCCATGAAGTGGTAGCATTATTTAAATTCACACTTCATATTTCCATTGGTCTGGAAGCAATTACTGTATTATACATGATTATAATTTCAAATAGTTTGAATTTTAATAGATGCCATAACTTCATGGGATTCATTATTCACATTAATCAGGACCTGACTATACTAAGAAAGGAAGGAGGTGATTACTAACAGCCAGAATGAGTTTATTAAGAGCAAGTCATGTGACACGAACTCAATTTTTAAAAAAATGATAGTTGCTATATTAGTAGATGGTGGGAATGTCTTGAATATAGTAACTTTATTACATTTTTGGACAGATGTTGACTTATTTTAGTTATAGCTATTGTTCAGTTTTTGAAATTATTTTCATGAAGATTGCCAAAACATTTATTTGTATGGTTTAATTTTATTGTGTTTTTTAAGATGTTTTGTCTTGTATCAAAGCAGACCCCAAAAATCAAATTTCAGGATATCAGTAAGTCATTGGCAAACTCCCTCATGATATTGTTGAGAATAATATGGGCGAATATGTAGTTATTTGAACTTAGAACTGACCCGACAGACACAAAGAATGTTGATTAATGCCAACCTCTAAGGAGAAGGTTTCTAATGAAATGCTCTTAGTATTCGCTTAGCCTAGAGAAGAGAAGGCATGATAGCTGTTTGGTTTATTCATCGTTTTCATAAATGACTTGACTACATGTTCAGATGTCATGTTTGTTTTGCAAGCTATTCAAAATTGAAGGGATAGCTAACATGTTTCATAACAGAATGATAATCCCAAAAGGTTTCAAAGTACTGGAATAATGGGCTGAATCTAAAAAGGTGAAATTTAGCAGGAATAAATGTAATGCCCCATATTTGGAATAAAAAAAACAACAACTGCACAAGTTGCTTAGTTGGTTGTTGTCCTTCATTCTCAAAGAAGACCAAAATAACATCACTATGTTATAGTCAAGATACATTGTGTCCAACTGTGGCTGATCAGACCAATATGAGCTTGGAATGCTCTACCACAGGTCAGACACAAATAGTCCATGTGACAAGTACAGAATGGGGGAATGGTATTTTGCTGGAAGGTAATTCATGTGGGAAAAGATTCTAGTAGATTGTGAACTTCATATGAATCAACGCTAGCAGTAACTGGAGCAGTGTCCAGAAGAAGGGAGGTGGCAGTCCCACAATATTCTGCTCCTTTCAGGCAATATTCTAGACAATTCATGGCACCATATTTTAGTAAGGGTATTGAGGAACCAAAACAAGTCTGAAGAAGGACAATCAGTATGAAGAGAGAATTGAGAACCATCTCATATGAAGATGCCTTAATGAAACAGGAGATGTTTAGCTTAGAGAAGAGAAGACATAATAGCTATTTTGGAGATAGAGACAGAGACAGACAGACAGACAGAGACAGAGAGACAGGGAGAGACAGCCACAGACAGAAGGAGAGAGACAGAGAAAGAGACAGAGAGAGAACATAGGAGAGAGAGAGAGAAGAAAGACAAAGATAGAGACAGAGAACATTTATTGAGGGCTTACTACATGTCAAGCACTGTGCTAAGCACTGGGTTTCCTCATCTGTAAAATGAAGGAATGACCATTAAAGTCTCATTCAGCTCTGATTGATTCTAGGATCCAATGATTCATGTAACAGAACATATAGTTGAAGATACAGATTTCGAGAATATAAAGTGGGAAGTTAAAAGGAGTTTGTTAGGCTGTGACCTGAGACTGGGCCAAAAAGTCAAATCAAGCCTAGGAGTCCAGGGGCAGGGAAGCCTGGAGGACTCAAGGCATTCCATGCAGGTCAATTTACATCAGTGTACCATCTTTCATGTGAATGACAATCATGTCCTTCATATCATTATTATTATTATTTTTTTTTGCTTTTTGGAGGGCAATTGGGATTGAGTAACTTGCCCAAGGTCACACGGCTAGGTTTTTGTTTGTTTGTTTGTGTGTGTTAAATGTCTGAGGCCAGATCCAAACTCAGGTCCTTCTGACTCCAGGGCTGACACTCACTGCATCATCTAGCTGCCCCCCTTCATATCATTCTAATGGGTGGTGTGTTAGCTACTGGAACCCACACGAGAGAGTGAAAAAAGGTACCATATTTATTGTCTTTTGTGTCAGGAAATACCTTGGCTAAAATTGTGAATGCTGTAAATGCTTTAACTGGGACTGTCCAGGATTTTACTTTTAGTTACAACTTCAATTGAATCTGGTAACTCAAAGCAAAACTCACATAGAATGTAGAATGATTGCAAGGTGTCTGACCAAATATTCCATCAGACTGTGGGAGCCCGGAAAGAAATGGGCACCATCAAAAAAGGTATATTTCACAATTGAACCAGTGGAGAAGTCAAATTCCAGACAGGCAAACTTCAATTATCTGGGGACTCATTATCCAGCCTTTGGGTAGACCCTGGTCTTTGTTTCCCTTTCTTCTTCCTGTGGTTCTCTTTTTGTTTATTTTTTTTTCCAAATGCTTTATTAACTTGTGGTTTACATCATTCATTTCCGCCAGATTTTGAGTTACATTTTTTCCCCATTTTTCCCCTACCCCCCACCCCAGAATAGCAGTCCCACAGGATATCCCTTCATCCCATCTGCTCTTTCCATATCTTCTCCCATACCCCCTTCAACTTTTTCAGTAGGGCAAGGTGAATCTCTGTGCCCCAATGCCTGTATATCTTATTTCCCTATTATATGTAAAATAATATTAATAATAGTATTTATATATTTTTAAAACATTTGATTTTAAAACTTTGAATTCCATAATCATTCCCTTCCTCCCTTGTCACTCACCCTTACTGGGAAGATAAGCAATTCAGTATATATTATACATGTGTAGCTATGCAAAACATTACCATAGTATATATATTGTAAAAGACTGACTATATTTCCCTCCCTTCTATCCCACCTCCCACTTGGTCTATTCCCTACTTTGATCCTGTCCCTTTACAAAAGTAACTTCCCTCCCCTCCCAGCCTGCCCTCCCTTCCATCATCCCCCCTCTCATCCCCTTCCCCCCTACTCTCCTGTAGGGTGAGATATCCTATTTAGTATGTATGTCATTCTCCCTGATCCAAATTCAATGAGAATAAGGTTTTGCCTTTTTGCCTTCCTATTCTTCCCCTCCCCTGTAACCATTTTCTCTTGCCTCTTCTCTATGAGAGAGTTTACTCCCCCTTCTGTCTCTCCCCATCTGCTCTTGTTATATTCCTCTCTCACCTCTTAGTTTCACCTTTTAAGTATCATCCCTTCCTATTAAATTCGACCTGTGTCCTCTATCTATGTATTCCTGTAAACATATGATCCTCCTTTTTTTAAACAAAGAAAAGTAGTTCAGTCAAAAAAATGATCACAGCAATGGCTTCTGACACCACATAGACATTTCATTTTTATTTCAGCATACTATAAGCATACTATATTCCAGGCACTGTGCTAATCACTAGAATTTCAAAGACAAAAATAAAATATCTCCCTGCTCTCAAGGAGCTTTCCTTTAAATGGGGAGATACACCATGAACACATATCCTGTAAACAAATACAAGGCAAAATGAAGCAAGAATATTTTGAACTCAAATTTTTTTAAATGAATGTTAAATTAATGTGTGTGTAGAACTATAAATGTACAAATACATACAGATGCACACATACATACATTTATACATATATACATACATATACATTATATATGTATGTGTGCATATTTAAAACATTCTACCCATACAGAGAGAGAACTGACTGCTGAATCTCTCTAGCAAATTTGATGATGTGATGTAATTCCACCTTCCTCATATTCATAGGCATAACTGATTAATTTTTAGAGATCTCCCTTTATGCTACTGATCCATGGCCCCTGACCCCATACCTCCATCCATCAATCAATTCACATGAGAGTTGTTTTAGCAGACGCAGTGGAAACCTAAATTAAACATGAGCTCTCAGCAGCTTGGTGCCTTTGACTAGAGTGCATATCCCATTGTTCCACTGGGCCAGCACCCGCAATGATGTGGCTCTATAGGACAGTGAAGGTGAAAGAGGCTTCATTTGACTTTATTCTTAACTAAATTGACCTTACCATATTGCTTGGCTGTGAGTATCAATAAACTATCTTAACCCATCCTAATGTAGCTGTGTGTCTTTCACAGGAATTCCTTCCTGATTTTGCATGATAACAGTACAGAAAAGGAGAAAGGAAAAGCCCCACAAAGTACTCCTGTTTGAAAAGAAACTACGAAAAGTTAAAATCAGATTAGACATCAACCAACATGGTCCTAAAGGATGGACAATGAAATCCACCTCCCTTCTCTCAGTGAAGAAGGGAAGTATTGCAGATTTTCAAAATGGCCCATGTAGTTGGACATTACTATATCTTCATTTTTTCCTTCTACTTTCTCATGTCGGGCTCACTCCTCAACACCTTGCAATCCATCTTCATTCTCCACTACTCATTTGAAGCTGCTCTCTCCAAGGTCACCAGTGATCTTTTTATGGCTAAATCTAATAACTTTTCCTCAGATGTCATTCTTGACCTTTCTGCATGATTTGACACTGTTGACCATTCCCTTCTTCTCGGTTCTTTCTCCTTCCTGGGTTTTTATGACTCTGTCATGCTTGTCTATCATGGTTCTTTTCTTGCCTATTTGAGGAATCACCCTAAGTCTCCTTTGAAACATCTCCATCCATTTTCCAACACTTCTTCCATTCATTCTCCAGAGCTTTCTCCTGAGCCCTCATATTTCCTTGTCTCTCTTTCTCTATCTCTGTCTTCTCTCTGTCTCTCTCTGTGTATCTGTTTCTGTCTCTGTGTCTGTCTCTCTCCCTGTCTCTTCTGTCTTTCTCCCTCAATGAACTCAGTTTCCAAGGGTTCAACTATTGCCTCCATGCAAATGATTTTCAAATTTTCTTATCCCACCTTCAACTCTTTGCTGAGCTCAATCCTATATCTCCAACTGCTAGTCTTGCCTATCCCACCTCTCTATTCTAACCATAACAATCCTGTTCCTGTCTATGGAACTACCATGCTAGGTAAAAGTCTAATAAGCAGTTGAGTGTTGTATTTCTTATATACCACTGTGAATTCTTTGCATTATGTACACTTTTGTTGTATATGAAATAAAGGCCACCTCATATCCAGTATTTATCTTGTTCATTGAGGACCTATACGGTACTGGAGAACTATTACCAATGTATAAAAAAACCTAGATCCAAGCCATGCCTAATTTGTTGTTGTTCAGTCATTCAGTTGCGACTGACTCTTTGTGACACCTTTTGAGGTTTTCTTGGCAAAGATACTGGAGTGATTTGCCATTTTCTTCTCTGGCTCATTTTACAGATAAGGAAATGGTTTGTCTCAAACGGGGTTAAGTGATTTGCCCAGAGTCACATGGCTAGTAAGGGTTTGAGACTGGATATGAACTCAGGTCTTCCTGACTCCAGACCCAGTGCTCTATCCACCATGCTACCTAGTTGCCTTTAAGCCATACCTAAGCTTGTATCTAAAATAAAATTTTAGAGATTTTCCTGGAGTCATATGCCAGAGTGAGAGCAATGAATTAAAGAAAGAATCTAATGTTTGGGGGTCAGGCCTCCATCACTTGCTTCATGTGAGCCCATAGCCTTGGTGAGGGAGAACACTTAAGCTATGATAATTATAGGTCTGACCTTCCCACCAAGAAGCGTCAGTATCTACCTGTTGCTTTTAGAAAAAAACAAAAACTCATCATGGCATTTAAAACCCTTCACAATTTGCTTCCAGTTGATCTTTCCCAGTTAATTACACATTACTGTCCCTCACCTACTTTACACTCCAGACAATTGGCCTTACTGTTGTTTCTAAGCTTCCACTTTGGTATAAGTTCTCATCACACTACTACAGATAGAAAGAATGGGGTGAGGCTGGAAGGGCAGAGGAAGGCAAGTTTTGGAGATGTCTAGGAAGTATCGTGGTGACCTGGTTCTGAGCCGGAGGAGACAATATTTTGCTTCGAGCCCAGGTTCCCAAGGGTGCTATCTGAGCTCCTGTCAGAGGGAAAGGGGTGTGCAGTGGGACAGAATTCAGGCTTCATAGTTCAAAAATTAAAGGTAAATGTAGGGGAGAGGCATATTCCTTCTGAGAAACCTGGAGCAGGCCAGCCAGAGCAGAGCAAACTAAAATTGTCCTAAACTGGCTTTTTTTTCACTTCCTCATGACTCACTCTTACCAGGTATGCCTCTACCTATAGGGTCTGGCCTCCACACACTTTGAAATTGGATCTGGCCTTGGTCCTGATCCTGTATGACTTCCTCCCATCCCCCACCCCAACCCCAACCTGACTTGGTTCTCAGGATCCCAAAGACTAATATTGAACCATTCACACTTAAACTACACCTTTGTTCCTCATTCTCCAAGCCTAGGTTCCTATTCTTAGTGCCTGTTCTTTGCCTAGATTCATGGAAAAACCAGATCAGTGTCTCCCCCAACACAAACTATACCATGAATTTTAGATTCTCTAAATTCCTTACTGAAAACTGTTCTGCCTTTCACAGCCTTAGCATAACAGATCAGTGATCCAGGACCAAGAGCTCTTAATAAGGCAGTAAGGGAGATGGGCACATTTGAAATTCAGATGATCTTAGTTCAGGTCCTAGCTCAGACACTAGCTGGGTGCCCTTAGGTAAGTCACTAACATGTCATGTGTGAAATGAGAATTGAACTCTCTCACAGGATTGTCTTGTAAACTTTAAAAACATTATACATTTATAAATTATCATCTGAATTATGGTGATTTGATAGGTGCCAAGAATCAATTAATGTAAACAGATCCAACAGTAGCAGAAATTCTGTGCAAGAATTCTAAGAGGGACAGAGGAGAAAGCTCTCTGTCTTTGTCTTTCTCTTCCTCTTTCTCTGTCTCTGTCTCGCTCTCTCTCTCTCTGTCTCTCTGTCTTTCTGTCTGTCTGTCTGTCTGTCTGTCTCTGTCTCTGTCTCTCTGTCTCTCTCTCTGTCTCTCTGCCTCTCTCTCTCTCTGTCTCTCTCTCTCTCCCTCTCACACACACACACACACACACACACACACACACACACACACACACACACAGGAATAGAAAATATGGACAGAAGGGCAAGGCACAGTGGCTCACTGGTTCACCTAGTGGCACTTCTTTATGATGCTGTAATGATATTTGAGGCTTCTCCTCTCTTCCTTTAAAATGGACTCCCTCCCACCCCAATGCTTCATCTGCTACCCAGAAGTGGGACTTCCTGAAATTTTTATTAAGAATTCCAGCTATTTCAGCAATAATTTCCAGACAAAACAGCACATGCTGACATGAAACACCAAAAGAAAATCTTGCCAGACCAATTTAATTTTCTCCTATGATGGAGAAAGGATCAAATAAGAAGGGAACAAAAGGAGAGGGTGAAGTAGTCAACCATTTATTCACTCAAGATGTCTTGAATGAATCATAAAACCTGAGATTAGATTTGAGAAGGACCTGAGAGATTTTCTAGTTTAACTTATACCCAATGTAAGCGACCTACATCTCCAGTAAGTCTCTGTCTGAATACCTCCAATGATGAAAAACTAGCTACCTCCCAAGGCAGCTTGTCCCATTTAAAAAAAATTTAAATGGAATTAATTTAATTTGGAATTTGATTTTCTTCATGCTGAATCAAAATAAGCTTTTTTCTATCTCATACTCATTGGTACTTTCAGGTCCAATTAGAAAAAATCTAAGCCCTTTTCCTTTCAATAATCCTTCCTCCAAAATATTTTAAGACAACTATCTATCCCACCCTCTTTCTCCAGGAAAAACATCCTTGACTCTCTTCTCCTTCATAACCTATAAATTAGCCACCAAATCTTGTTTATTCTGCCTCCCCAATACCTCTGGTATCCGTACTTTGCGCTTCACTAGCCTGACCCTTATCCCACTTTACATATAGGTTAGCAATAACTTCCTAGTCCCAGTCTGTTCTCTATATAGCTGGCAAGTTAACTAAGACCCAGTTACAGCCATATCACTCTCCCTGTTCAAAAATCTTCAACAGATGCCTAGTGACTTTTGGAAAAATATAAACTCCTCAGCCCAACATTTAAAGCCCAGCACAGTCTGGCTCCAGTCTACCAGGGGGACACTATGGCCAGGTCTATATATATCATAAGGGAAAGAACAGACCATGGAAAGCAGGTAGATTTTCAGAGCATGGAGATTCCTATGCATTGAAGAGATAGAATCTTTCCATTTTTTTTCATTGTGAACTTAACAAATACTAAACAAAATTAGCATTTCTCTATACATTAAGAACAGAGGGAAAAGGTTATACATGAAACTCTAAATACTATTCAGTTTATTTTTCTTTTTAAGTATATAATAAACTCAACATGCAGAGCTTTCAATGCTATTCTAATTGTGTAACCTTCTGGCTTTCCTGCTGTTGTCATCTCATTTGTTGGGGGGGCGCAAAGAACCTATCTCTACCTCCTTTCAACCTTCTATCTTTCTCCCAACTGAAAAGAAAGGAAGAAAGGAAGGAAGGAAGGAAGGAAGGGAGGAAGGAAGGAAGGAAGGAAGGAAGGAAAGAAGGAAGGAAGGAAAGGAAGGAAGGAAAGGAAGGAAGGAAGGAAGGAAGGAAGGAAGGAAGGAAGGAAGGAAGGAAAGGAAGGGAAAAGGAAGGAAGGAAGGAAGGAAGGAAGGAAGGAAGGAAGGAAGGAAGGAAGGAAGGAAAGGAAGGAAGGAAGGAAGGAAGGAAGGAAGGAAGAAAGAAAGAAAGAAAGAAAGAAAGAAAGAAAGAAAGAAAGAAAGAAAGAAAGAAAGAAAGAAAGAAGGAAAGAAAGAAAGAAAGAAAGAAAAAGACCTTGGAACAAATATGTATAGTAAAGAAAAATAAAGTTCCATAATGGTCATTTCCAGAATTGTATGTCTAATTCTGCATCTTGGGTCCATCGCCTCTCTGTCAGGGGGTGAGCAGATAGAATTCCAAACCACTCGGAAATTAGGGTATGCTTCTGACCAGTAGACTCTGCCATGGAGTAAACCAGAACAAAGGCTTCTTTGTTTTAAGCCCAGCAGTAGCCTCTGCACTGATGACATAGTACATGTCTTTTCCATAGAAATGTGCAGGACTCAATGTGGGGAGGAGCCCATTGTCACCTTAGACCTGGAGGGTTTCCTTATATCACATACGATGTACCAGTGTCTGTTATGAGTATATTTCTATCAGGGAGGAAGATAAAAGTAGGTCAGTGCTAACTAGAATCAAATTCTCCCCAAGACAACTAGCATGTATCCTTGATTCATGGATGACAGCTCTATCTTTATAACCTAAAAGAATCTATTTGCTTGTATATGTTCAATCATTTATACCACTGTGATACTGAGTATAGGATGTTTGCCATCAGTCTCAGATGACATTACCTTTCCACAATTATTTTACATCACTCCCTTTCATGCAAAGATTCTAGTCAAACTGCCCCATTAGCTTTTCTCCAAACCCACCATTCCATCTCCTATGTGTGTGCACTTTACACTGCCTGCCTCTCATTCCCAAAATGCATTCCTTTCTCACCTCTGCCTCCTAAACTTCCTGGCTTTCACAAGCTTAAGTACCACCTTCTCCCATAAGTGATAAGGTATGTTTTAATAGGTACAATGTATGACATAATACGATTTCCTAGGAGAGGTACCAGCAAAGCAGTATAGGAGTTCAGAGGAAAAAACCAGAGAAGTTTCTTGATGAAAGTTGTACTTTAGCTGGGTTTTGAAGGGTGAGGAGGATTTTAACAAGCTAAATGGGGGAAGGGATAAACAATGCATTCTAGGAAGATGGAACAGAATGAGCAAAGTCATGGAGTCTGTTTGGGGAATAGTGAACCTGGGAGAGGTAGTGATCAATCAGTTTTTGAAAAATACATTCATTATTTTGAGATGACTTTTTGCTCTTAGGATAAAGTTCTTTCTCATAGTAGGGAGCTATCCAATGGAAGCTTATTCAAAGCAAGCTGGGCCTTTCTTAGAACCCACAGCAGTCCAAGTTCTGCAAATTGCCTTAGAATTTTCCATGAATTCCAAACAATTCTGTGTTTTGGCCCTTTGTCTGTTAATTATACCTCCACAATATTTCTCACAGCCAATATGGCTGTCATGCACACCTGGTGTAGTTATTACCACTGCCCAGATGGCTGTAATAATCTTCCAATAAGTATTCCTGGCTTCACTATCTTTCCCCTATCACCTACATTCACATTGCTACCGGACTAGTCTTCCCCTGAGTGGATGTGACCACAGAGTTCTTCTGATCAAATATTTTCATTAACTGTCTAGCTCTTGCTAAGTAAAATTCAAACTCCTTTGACTGGCATTCAAAGTCATTATTTCAGAGAAGTCTTGGTCACTGTCTTTTCCTTTACTGTCCATTCTCTAGACATCTCTTTCACAACCCCCTTGCTGCCTTGGACAAACTTCTGCCCTGGGGCCCTGCTAATCTGACTGGTGACTGCTTCTCCAAGACTCTCCTGGACTGCTATTACTTCAGAACTCTCCAGGTGCCATGCGTCATTTTCTTTCCCTACTTTCCAAACATCTGTTTCAATGACTTATACCTTCTAAACCCCTCCTGCCATAAACCATGAGAAAATAAGTCCTACCCTTTTTCATAGAAAGAGCGTGTCAATCTTTTTCCTATGGCCTCCCTCACTGTCCCATGAACTTTTTGGACCAAATAACATACCTTTATCTGGACATTCCTCTTTGTATGCTGTGTCTCTTGTTAGATTGTAAACTCTTTGAGAAGAGAGACTACCTTTGCTTTTGCATTTCTATCCCCAGAGCTTGGCACATTGTAAACAATAAATGCTCATTTGTTCACTCATTTAAGGCCTTGCATAATATGGTAAGATCCTATGTTTTAGTTTTATTTCACTCTATTTCATTCCACACTCAATCTGTTCAGTACAATCAGATTTTTTTGGTACTCCAAATATGCTTTTTAATCCATTCATTTCCCTACATTGTTATCTATGTTCACATTGTTCCTTATGCCTGGAAAATTTCTTTTCTTTGTCTCCTACATTCTCAACTACCCTTTAAAGCCCAACTCAAATGGCAACTCCTCCATGGAGCCTTCCCTGATTTGCCACTGCTAGTAACAATAATTTCTCCCTTGATCTTCAGAAAGCACTATATATAATATACATGTAACATGTGTGTATACATACAGTGTTTGTGTATGTGTATACATCACTTGGTTCATATTATTTTATTGTAGTTATCTGTATAAATTTCATATCATTCTACTAGACTATGGGCTCCATAACAGCAGCTTCCATGTCTTCGCTAAGCTTTGCCTCTCAACAATAAAACACAATTCTGTACTCTCTCTCTCCCTCTCTCTCTCTCTCTCTCACACACACACACACACACACACACACACACACACACACACACACACACACACGTGTGTGTGTTTAAATCTATGTGGAATTCAGCATTACTCCTGTTCCCATCTCTTTGCTTGTCTCTCCAAAACAGATTTTTAGCTCTGATACAGATTCCCATTTTTAAGGCAGACTCACCTATGTCTGCTCCTGCCCACCTTACCCCTCAGCAATTGATATGTCTGATAATCAACTCTTTGTTCTTCCTAACTAACTGGGCATTTCTAGCTTCTTCCCGAGTGGGTAAGTTCTTGACTATGACCTTGTAATACTTCCCTGCTTGAGAAGCTTCAGCCCCACCATCATAGGTCCTTACCCTGGCCCCACTCCTGCTTAATCAACCAATGAATGTGCATTTATTGAGCACTTATTATATAACAGACCCTGTGCTAGGTGCCCAGGATACAAAAAACAAAATAAGACATTCCCTGTCCTTAAGATGTTTACTTTCTATTAGGGGAGACATGCACACATGTACACACATCTGTGGTAATATTATAAATATATTATTATATATCAGTACAATATGATATATACATATATACACATATAAGTACAAGATATGTAGATGTACATATATTATGTATGTATGTATATAAGATATATACACATTTATAATGTTATATAAACATATATAAGTACGAAAGATATATACATATAATATATAAACTTCCATATATATGACATATACATACATACACATATGACATATAGATACATAAAGTAGACACAATGTAATGTCATATTATTAATTTTATTATTCATATATTACATATTTATTATATGTATATCATATTGCTTTAAATTATATATGTATTATATCGATCTCATATATTATCTATACATGTAGAAGAATATAAGATATACACACACAATATATACACTTCCATATGTAAGCATACACATACACAACACACACAAAATATGCACAAAGTAATTTTGGATGGAGGCACTAGCAGCTGAGGGAATCAGAAACAGTCCCATGGAAAAAGTGTTTATTCAGTCAACTTTTGAAGGGAATGAGTAGGAGGTGTATTCCTGGCAACCGGAACAGCCAGGTACAAAGTCAGGGAAGCAGGAAATGGAATGTTAAGTGTGAGGAATAGCAAGAAAACCTGTTTAGATTGAGTGATCAAGAATAATGTATAAATCCTTTCCTCAGAATATCATCTTCAACGTGGGCTGGATCAGGATGATCCCCAATAGAGCCTAAATTGGTACAATATGAAAGAAGGATGCTTTAGTTTTTGAAAAAGGAGGGAGCAGTGAGTATTCCCCTCACCCCCACTCCCAACCCAGAAGTAAGGTCAAACAGCTGAGGTCATGAATCCCTAAATTTGACACTTCATCTTGGCAGGGGAGAGCCAGCACTTTCCTACACCTTTCTCTACTGAGACAACCACTGGAGAGGGACTGAGAGGAGGGAGGAGCAAAAATGGATGAAGCCTGGCAACAGCTGACCAGAGATCAGGACCTGGACAAAGTCCCTTTCCAGGATTGCTTCTCAGTCCTAGGCTGACTCCTCAGTTTCTCTACTTCTTCAATTTTACAGACTATACAAGGTTGACCAACCTGTTTCTCCTTCTACTACTATCACTTCTTCCTCTGATTGGGGTTTTGTGATTCAGCATCATAGCTTCTCCCTTATCTCCGTTATCTCTTCTTGAAGCAAATATAACCATAAGAGGTATTCCTTTAGGAGTTCTCAATTCTGCCAAGGATAGGGACATTTAGCTAAATGCTAGTATTTCTATAGTATCTTATTCCAATGATCAGCTTCACAAGTACAGGTTGAGAAAAGCAAAGTTAGATATCAGTTCACATGAGAAAGATCTGGGGATTTTTTTTTGGGGGGGGGGTTTGTTGTTTCTGTCATGTCCAACTCTTGCCAACCCCATTTGGTTAGCAAAACTAAGCTTTGGTTTGTCATTTCCTTCTTCAGTTTATTTTACAGATGAGGAAACTGAGGCAAACAGGGATGTGTAATTTGCCTAACATCACAGAGCTAATAAGTGTCTGAGGTAAGATTTGAACTCATAAAGATGAGTATCCCTGTTTCCAAGTCCAGTGTTCAATCCAATGCACCATCTAGCTGCCCATTTGGAGACGACAGGTTCAACATTAAGTTAATGATTTGACAAGGCAGCCTAAGGAGCAAATATTCTCCCATGCTGCTTTAATAATAATAGCTAGCTATTTAATATCAATAATATATAGCTTTAAAATGTGCAAAACCCTTTACATATAGTATTCCATTTCATCTGCACAACAACCATGTGAGGGACATACTATTATTATTTCCATTTTTCAGATAGAGGAAATTGAGGGTAGAAGAGGTCAAGTGACTCTCCTCCAGTCATATGACTAATAAGTGTCTGAGGATTTATTAATCACTCCAAGTCCAGTACTCTATTGACTTGTCCACGTAGCATCCTCTTTAGAGAAACAAAGTACAACTGCATCTTGATCAGATGGCATTTTGAGTACAGTGTTCAGTACTCAGTATTTTTTAAATGAAGATGGTAAGGGGGTAGCTGCAGGTGTCTAGAAGTGGCCAACCAAGACGGTGAAGGGCTCAAAACTGGAGTCATATGAGAAACATTGAAAAGAACTGTGAATGTTGGGCCCAGAAGAATTGGGTAAAGTGCTGTCATGTCAACTGTCCTTGAGGATGTAAAGGATTGTCATTCAGACGGAGATTAGACTTGCTCTGCTTGGCACCAGCAGAGAGGTAGATTTTAGTCCAATTTAACTCAAGTTAAGGGAAAATTTTCTTAGAAGTAGTGCTGTCCAAAAGTCAAATGGTCTGTTTTAGGAGATGGTGGGACCCCTCCTTATCAAAGGTGGGGACAGAGTCTGAATAAATACTTGTTAGAGATCATAGTAACTGACATATATGTAGTATTTTTTTCCTTTTCTTTTTAAAATTTATTTGTTTGTTTTTAGTTTTCAACATTTACTTCCATAAGCTTTTGAGGTTTCAATTTTCTCCCCTTCCCTCCCTTCCCCCTCCTCTAGACAGCATACAATCTGATATAGTCTCTATATAAACATTCATATCAAACATATTTTCACATTAGTCATGTTGTAAAGAAGTATTAGAACCAATGAAAGGAACCATGGGAAAGAAGAAACTAAACAAGACAAAAAAAAGAAAGCAAATAGTATGCTTCGATCTGCATTCAGACTCAATTTTTTCTCTGGATGTGGACATTTTCCCTCATGAGTCTTTTGGAGTTGTCTTAGAACTTTGCATTGCTGAAGAGAGTCAAATCTATGAAAGTTAGTCATTGCAAAATGTGGCTATTACTGCATACAATGTTCTCCTGGTTCTGCTCACTTCACCCAGCATCAGTCCATATGTCCTTCCAGGTTTTTCTGAAGTCCACCTGCTCATCATTACTTATAGCACAACTGTGTTCCATTACATTCATATGCCACAATTTGTTCAGCCATTCACCAACTGATGGACATCTCCTCAGTTTCCAAATCTTGGTATCACAAAAAGAGCTGCTATAAATATTTTTGTACATGTGGGTCCTCTTTCAATTTTTAAGACCTTTTTGGGATATAGCCCTAGAATTGGTATTGCTAGATCAAAGGGTATGCAAATTTTTATAGCCCTTTTGGTTATAGTTCCAAATTGCTCTCCAGAATGGTTGGATCAGTTCACAACTTCACCAACAATGTATTAGCATTCCAATTTTCCTACATCTTCTCCAACATTTATCATTTTCCTGTTTTGTCACATTAATCAATCTTATAGGTGTGATATGGTACCTCAGAGTTGTTTTAATTTGCATTTCTCTAATCAATAGTTATTTAGAAAATTTTTTCATATGATATTTGTATAGTATCTTAAAGTATTTTATCTACATTATCACAAAAATTCTGTGAGGTGGGCATGGTTGGTATTTTTCCCCATTTTACAGATGAGAAAACAGAGGTAAATAGAAATTAAACAACTTCTCATAGTCACCTAACTAGTGAGTATCTTCCTGTCCCTGGTGATATCCAGATCAAACAAACTGAAGCTTCAAAAAGCCAGTAAGATATACTTAACAACAATGAAGGGGAAGGGGAGAGCTGGCATGCTTTGCCCTTCATTCCTACTCTTAGGTCTTTATCTTCCATACAAATGATTACCAAAAAGCATTCAACTCACTGGACCAAAACTAAACTTGATTTGGAAGGCTCTCTTCCAACAAGGTATCTCCCATCTTGGATGTTTTCAGATTGCAGAAGTTTCCTTGCCTTGACAGGAATAAGTTGATGCTAGGTGGGATACAGTTTTTGATGACCCAGTTCTATATAAGTCTGTGATATTCATAGAATCATAATCCAAATGGGCATATTGTAGGTTCTAATGAAGACAATGAACAGATTAATGGGCAGTGAAAGATTACTGTCAAAGGGATTGCCATCAGAGGTGGTGGAAGGGTCAAATTAAAAACTTTGATTGTGGAACAATCTTATTTGATGAAGAGTCTGACTATGGGAAGTTAAGGTAGGGGGGAAATAAAATTCTATGCAAATGAAGAGGGTGAGAAACTATGAGCTCAGGATGCTAGAGGGATGATAGAAAGTGGCAAGCAAGGAGTAGAGAGGTAAAGTACATACCAGAGACGGCAGGAAGGAAATAGAAATCCTGTTTATTTTAAGTAGAGAAACTAGAGGGAGGAGACAAGATTAGAGGGAGCTTGCCCACACTGGCATGATTATTCCATGGGGCATAGTTGGGGGGGGGGGCAATTAAGTTTTTCTTTGAAAACCCTGAAATGACTTTTTCCCCTCCTGGAATGATTTGATTACCACACTCACACATGAGTCCAGTGTCTTTGTCAGGACTCTGAATGCATACAAAAAATTCAGTACTTTGTCAGCATAGCCAGACCTCTTATTTCATTCTGCCATAGTCCCAAGAAGGCAGAAGACTCATTGCTCATTCACTGGCACTTCACAAGAAGTGACCTTGGAATTGAGATCAAACATGGAAAACTTTATCCCAAAGGCATTTCCTTTTGTTGAAATGATTTGCAACCAAAAAGAAGCAAATGGGACTCATGTCATTGCTGAAATACAGAAGGCACCAGTGTCCAAGGGTGGGAGAAAATGGTGGTGATTCCCCTTGAGTAAATGACAGAATTTGTATAAAATATAAGCTTAGCAAATGAGAATGCCTTTTGACATCTTTTGATGCATAGCATTTTATGTTCTGTACATGAGGATTTTATTAAGGGTTACAACAAGTGTTTCATATTAAAATTTAACAATGAAACTTTCAGGAGGGTACTTTATGCCAGACTACAAGATGTTTTGGACCAGAAATCAGTGAGGCATCTATGGTCTCTCCATTAGGCATGTTTGACTCCAATACAAATACATTTTCTTGGGTCTTTTTTAATACATAACAAAAGGCAGCTTCTTTGAGAGGTAGGGAGCAGAGAGCTTTGGAGAAATGGTCTAAGACAATGTATAAGATAATCTAGTCCACTCAACAGAACGAATTTTTAGGAGTTGATGCTCATTAGTCAAACTAAATTGAGGAAAACATGTATTCAGATGAGCAGACACAAACAACTTGCTAACACAACATCCTTTTGCTTGATTCATTTCTGAACCTCCCCTGAAACAAATGATTTTCGATCCGGGCAAGGTAGTCTGGTCCTGGGTTGGTGAATGGTATTTTTGTCCATGGTGTATAAGCAATATTTATCTCTTTGTGGCCATAGCTCAAAGCACAGATAGCTATGGATCCATCTTTCACAAACCTACTTACAGGGTGCTGGTGTAGTGGACATAGTACTAGACTTAGATCAGGTAAATCTGAGTTCTAATCCCAGGTTGGACACTGACACATTGTATGAGTTATGAATGGGCAAATCGTTTAATCTTTTGAACTCTTGGTTCAAGTATTGAAGTACCAATGCAATATTCACAGCACCAATGGCAGCTATGAATATGCCATCACAGTTCTGAATTGCAAAATATAACAGATTCTCCATATAGAAGACAGAAGCAAAACATTTATTCAGATACCAGAAAGCCAAATCCTAAGACCAAATCCATAATAGAAGCAAAGAAGTTAATACACCATAACATAACAGGGAACCACATCATCTTTAGCCTTCCCACAAACACTCATAAGGCTAGCTGCCTGCTTACCTATATCCTCTCTCTCCCACCATGCTAGCTGCTCTGACTCCCAGCTTCCTGGGGGTTCTGCTCTACCCTTTATCAAGCTCCTCCCACAACAGGCCCCATGTGATTATATTTGGCCTATTAGGGGGCAGGGAATATCTTCAAATTACCATTACCATTACAAATATCTACTCTCTAGGGCATTAATAGATACTAATGAGATGATGCCTATAAAGCACTTTGCATTCTTTACAGGGTTTTATACATGTCATTTTTGTGAGTTTTCTCTCTCCCACATCTGTGGTTTCATCAGGGTGGGGAGCTCCTAGTGTATAAACTCCCTCCACAGATCACATCTTGCTGGTACCTGGTAACCTTAGATAGCTCTGCCCATAGAATTGACAGATGTCATGCCTTGTTGTCATAGCCAGTACATGTCAGAATCATGACTTGAACCCAGGTATTCCTGGTTCCAGTCATCTCTCTGTCCATTATGTCAGGCTGCCAGCTTATATAAGTTATTACTATGATCCTCATCATTACCACCACTATCATCACCATCTTTCTTCTATTTCTCTTTCATACTTTTGATGGTTTTCAGATAAAAGAGGTCCTGAAACAAGTAACTATCCTACTATTATTCTTTTATATTTAGTGTTTTAAAGACTATTGTCCAGGTGAATAAGATAATTGCTTTTGTAATTGAATAAAAGTATTGGAATATAATCTTATCCTCTGTAGGCTTGTGGAAAGCATGTTTTGAACAACTCTAGGAGTAGACAAAATAGTAGGGGTAATATATACCTTATCTTATTCCCACAGGGTTTTAATTTCTTCTCTTATATTTCTATATCTTGAAAGCTTTTTATTCATTGTAGTTTGGAGATTATCCAAATCAGTATGGTGACATTGGCTACAAACACTATTCTTAATTTTTTATGCAGGGTTTATCTGTAATAATACTCTGGTTCTAGTAGAATTTGTTGAATTCTTGAGCTTGGATTCTATATTTGTAGTACATATATTTGTCCGCTTATGAAGGAGGGTGAGTTTTTGCTATGTCTTACATTTTTATCACATCTTACTAGGACAACCAAGATCTAGGACATGCACAGAGCACCTTTGATGGAATCTTTCCATGTGGAGAGGCCGGGAGTTTGCTTGTGGGAAAATCCTAATAAGATTTAGGGGAAGTGCCTTGGAAAGACTGTGAAGCATCCGTAAAAGTCTGTAACTGCTTCTGGTCTATTAAACATGCATGGAAGAGGAGGCTTTTTGGTTGGCTGCAGAGACATTCAAAAAGACCTAAGCTCCAGCCATTTTTTCTCTTGGCCTCATCTGGTAACTGCTCATGAAATCTAGTGATAGACAAGGCTGTAAGGAAAGAAGCTAGGGATCTTCTCATCAGGCCACATAGCTTCCTGAAAGGTACTTCGTTTTTTACTTTTGTGCTGGTTCTTCTGCCATTAGGTGGAATAACTGTAACCTCCATGATCTTGTGAATTCAAAAGGTCAGAAGGACACTTCAGCTTCTCAGTGTCCTACAGTCTGAACCCCATAGTAAGGAATCATCAATACCCCAAGAAGCAAAAAGTGAACATAAGAAGAGACCTTCAGGACCCTAACTTAGTGTGAGATGAGACAAGGACCCATCCAGCAGACCTGCAATGAGGGACCATTGCTATATAGAAACTCAGAGCAATTATGGGGCTGCATCTCCAAGATGATATAATGAACACTATACCCTTGAGGTACTAGGGGAGATGTCTGAATATTAGTTCTTGCTATGTCTTCAAAGTAACCATCACTTTATAAAAGCTAATCCATATTCAATGGTTAAATGGAACTGAGCTGCTCATCACAAGCCCCTAACAGAAAGAAGAATACAGTTGATGGGAGACTTAATTTTATGGCAGTAAATCAGGGATACCCTATAGTCTCTTAAGGGGATCCTAAAACCCTAAGGGAAAGATGTAGCAATCTGGCACTAGGAGAATAGGTTTAATGGTAATGTAATTTGAATTTGAAGATCCCTTTGTATTGGCAAAGGTAACAGGTACTTAGCCCTTAGTAATTAATCAAGCCTCTTAAAGAAAAAGAAGGTATGAACCCCTCCCTGTTGCTGACTTAACAGGAAGGGGTTGGCTAAAACAGGAAGGAACTAATGCTGCATGTTTACATAAGGAGAAGCCCTTGCTGGGTCAGTCAGATCTTCTTGGAGCAAGCTTTGTGGAGGCAGAAGCTGCTGCCGCCAGGGAGGCTAAAGAGGAAAGCCCCCTCCAGGCTGGAGAGAATGATTTTGATTTTGGGAACCTGGGTGAAATGATTTTGATTTTGGGAACCAGCTGGAGCTTCTGCTGAGGAGCTGCTGAGTCCAAGAGCGAGCCAGAGCTTCTGCGAGCTGCTGAAGACATTCAAGGGCCAGCTGGAGCTGCCACAGACTGAGGAAGCATGACTGTGATGCTGATATTTTGTATGAACCTGTTTGTGGCTTTTTTAAGCCTTAACTTCCCAAGAACAGAGGCTGTGAAGGATTTAAGGTGGACTGGATGCTGTGAGCTTCAGTGTAGAACAGGAAGTGCTCAGAGAGCTGGACAAGGAGCTGGGAGCTATCTGCCTTTGAACCCAGGTAACAGTTTGGTTAATCCAGGTAGGATCTGGGAACATGGAAGGGGATCTAGGGAATCAGAGAGACCACCCCAAGTCAAACTGAAAGAAGACTTTACTTGGATACTGTGTACTGACTGAGAAATTATAATTTACTAGTGACCTAGGGGTGGAGGGCTTGTGTATTTTCTGATGATTGAATAATGAATGATAATTGAATAGTGACTGATTTGTAACTTAGTGTGCCCCATGAGTGGAAAACTTTGACTAGTGTACTTTGTGTCCCTTAAGGAGGTTCTTAAGGATGGCTGGACTCTGAAAACCTTCCTTGATTTGAAAATGTACTTGGGAGGTGGAGCCAAGATGGCGGAGTAGAAACAGCTCATCCAAGCCACTCTGCCCCCAGATTCCCCCCAAACTATGTAAAAGGGGACTCTGAACAACTTCTGGAGCCCCAGCACCTACAGAATGACACAGAGAAGCTAACCTCCCGCTGAAGACAGCCCAGCAGCCCTGCAGGAAGGACCAGCACAGTGGTCTGGGAGCCAGCAGCATGCAGCTGGCAGAGCGCAGGGAGCCAAGCCGAGCATTGTGATTGAAGATGATGAACCAGGCTATGACCTAGACTTATTTTGCATCCCTAAGCATTACACTCAATATTTGGAAAAAGGTCCCAGGTCCCCGTGAGCCAAGGTTTTAGCCCCAGGGCGGCAGGGCCAGCAGCCAGCTGGAGGAACCCCAGAACACCAGCAGCTGTGGCGACTCCAGAATTATCAACATAGACATGCCTAGGACAAAGTAAGAGGTTAGTGTCCTATGGACTTTGGGACCAGTATTTGGGGAATGCGTTGGCTTCCTCCTCTGGGGGCTAGAAGCCACTGAGGAGACACACCATTTTGTAGTTTTCAGAGGCAGCTCCAGCTCCTGGCCTGCGAATTGTAGGGAGATCCAGCGATCAGTCTTGGGGGGTAATCGCTCTTGCTTTAACCTCCCTGGATCTGGATTGTGATCTAGGGTGGAAGTCGTGGGTGGGTTTACAGCTTGCCAGAAACAGAAATTGCCCCCCCACACGTTCGGGACGAAAATTCCTCTATCTGGCTTTAAAGCCATAGTGTGGCAACAAGCCCAAAAGTCAAGTAATTAAGTGGCAACATGCCAAGGCAAAGGAAACAGAAAAATACAACCCTACACTCCTATTTTGGGGGAATAGAGTGGGAAAAGGACTGTGAGGTCAGAAGTCCTGCTCCAAAAGCCCCAGGGGAAAATATGAGCGGGTTGCAGGCCATAGAGGACCTTAAGAAGGACCTTAAAAATCAAATAAGAGAGGTGGAGGAAAAATTGGAAGGAGAAATGAGAAGGATGCAGGAAAAGTATGAAATGAGGGTCAACAGCCTGACTGAGGAAAACAATACCTTAAAAAATAGACTAACTCAAATGGCAAAGGAGGCCCAAAAGGGCAATGAGGAGAAGAATGCCTTAAAAAGTCGAATTTGCCAGATGGAAAAAGAATCTCAAAAGTTCACTGACGAGATTCATTCCTTCAGAGTTAGACTGGAGCAAATGGAAGCTAATGACTTTATGAGAAATCAAGATGCTGTTAAGCAGATCCAAACAAACGAAAGATTAGAAGGCAATGTGAAATATCTCATGGGAAAAACCACTGACCTGGAAAATAGATCCAGGAGAGACAATTTAAAAATTATTGGACTACCTGAAAGCCATGATCAAAGAAAGAACCTAGAAATCACCCTTCAAGAAATTCTCAAAGAAAATTGCCCTGATGTTTTAGATCCAGAGGGCAAAATAGAGGTTGAAAGAATCCACCGATCACCTCCTGAAAAAGATCCCAAAAAGAAAACTCCCAGGAATATTATAGCCAGGTTCCAGAATCCCCAGATCAAGGAGAAAATACTACAAGCAGCCAGGAAGAAACAATTTCAATATTGTGGAAACACAATCAGAATAGCCCAGGACCTGGCAGCTTCTACACTGAGGGATCGAAGGGCATGGAATATGATATTCCAGAGGGCAAAAGAACTGGGAATGAACCCAAGGGTCACCTACCCAGCAAAACTGAGTATTTTGTTTCAGGGGAAAATATGGTCATTCAGTGGAATAGAGGACTTTCAAGCATTTCTTGAGGAAAAAACCAGAATTGAATAGAAAATTTGACATCCAGACACAATAAGCAAGAGATTCCTGAGAAGGTAATCAGGGAAAAGAAATCAAAAGGAACTTATCAAAGTTGAACTATTTACATTCCTGTATGGAAAAACAATAACTGTGACTGATGATATCTTTCTCACTATGAAAATAATGGAAGAAGGGTGTGTGGTCATATGAATACATATGTGAATGTGTGTGTATATGGTTACAGTTATATATGGATAGAGGGCATAGGTTGAATTGGTTGGGAAGGGAGAATACTCAAGGGATGAAATTATGAGGTGAGAGAGGAAAGTGGCAAGAGGAGATGGGGAGAGACAGGGTAGGGTAAACTATCTCATGTAGAAGAAGCAAGGGGAAGTGGTTGCAAGGGAGGGGGAGAATAGGAAGGCAAAAAGGCAAAACCACATTCTCATTGAATTTGGTTCAGGGAGAGAATGACATACATACTAAATGGGATATCTCAACCTGCAGCAGAATAGGGGGAAGGGGGATGAGAGGAGGGATGATGGATGGGAGGGCATCCTTGGGGGGAGGGGAGGTTGGAAGTACCCACTATAGAAGAGGGACAGGATCATGTAGGGAATGGACCAGGTGGGGGGTGGGATGAGTGGGAGGGAATTATAAGCAGCCTTGTACAATATAACTACTATGATAATGTTTTGCATAGCTAGACATGTACAACATATACTGAATTACTTATCTCCCCAGAGGGAATGGGTGACAAGGGAGGAAGGAAATGGATCTGAAATTCGAGGTCTTAACATTAAATGTTTCAAATTTATATAAATACTATTATTAATACTCTTTTGCTTATAATTGGGAGATAAGATGTGCAGGCATTGGGACACAAAGATTCACCTTCCTCTAATGGAAAAGTCGAAGGGGGTATGGGAGAAGGTATGGGAGAGAGCAGATTGGAGGACTGCTATTCTGGGAGGTTAGGTAGCGGAATAACGGGGGGAAAATGATTGTAACTCAAAATCTGGTGGAAATGAATGATGTAAAACAGAAGTTAATAGCACC
>WOXC01001151.1:0-33363 GCA_011680675.1 Gymnobelideus leadbeateri
ATTCATTTCTGCCAGATTTTGAGTTGCAATCATTTTCCCATTATTCCCCTACCCAACCTCCCAGAATAGCAGTCCCACAAGATATCGCTTCCTCCAATCTGCTCTCTCCCATACCTTCTCCCATACCCCCATTGACTTTTCCATTAGAGGAAGGTGAGTCTTTGTGTCCCAATGCCTGCACATCTTATCTCCCTATTACAAGCAAAAGAGTATTAATAATAGTATTTATATATATTTGAAACATTTAATGTTAAGACCTCTAATTTCAGATCCATTTCCTTCCTCCCTTGTCACCCATTCCTTCTTGGGAGATAAGTAATTCAGTATATGTTGTACATGTCTAGCTAGGCAAAACATTATCATAGTAGATATATTGTACAAGGCTGCTTATAATTCCCTCCCACTCATCCCACCCCCACCTGGTCCATTCCTTACATGATCCTGTCCCTCTTCTATAGTGGGTACTTCCAAACTCCCCTCCCCCCAAGGATGCCCTCCCATCCATCATCCCTCCTCTCATCCCCCTTCCCCCATCCTGCTGCAGGTTGAGATATCCCATTTAGTATGTATGTCATTTTCTCCCTGAACCAAATTCAATGTGAATGTGGTTTTGCCTTTTTAGCCTTCCTTATTCTCCCCCTCCTTTGCACCCACTTCCCTACATGAGATAGTTTACCCTACCATGTCTCTCCCCATCTCCTCTTGCCACTTTCTTCTCTCACCTCATTATTTCATCCCTTGAGTACTCTCCCTTCCCAACAAAATCAACCTATGCCCTCCATCCATATATAACTGTAACCATATACATACACATTCACATATGTATTCATATGACCACACCCCCTTCTTCCATTATTTTCATAGTGAGAAAGATATCATCAGTCACAGATATTGCTTTTCCATATAGGAATGTAAATAGTTCAACTCTGATAAGTTCCTTTTGATTTCTTTTCCCTGATTACCTTCTCAGGCATCTCTTACTTCTTGCGTCTGGATGTCAAATTTTCTATTCAACTCTGGTTTTTTCCTCAAGAATGCTTGAAAGTCCTCTATTCCACTGAATGACCATATTTTCCCCTGAAACAAAATACTCAGTTTTGCTGGGTAGGTGACCCGTGGGTTCATTCCCAGTTCTTTTGCCCTCTTGAATATCATATTCCATGCCCTTCGATCCCTCAGTGTAGAAGCTGCCAGGTCCTGGGCTATTCTGATTGTGTTTCCACAACATTGAAATTGTTTCTTCCTGGCTGCTTGTAGTATTTTCTCCTTGATCTGGGGATTCTGGAACCTGGCTATAATATTCCTGGGAGTTTTCTTTTTGGGATCTTTTTCAGGAGGTGATCGGTGGATTCTTTCAACCTCTATTTTGCCCTCTGGATCTAAAACATCAGGGCAGTTTTCCTTGAGAATTCTTGAAGGGTGATTTCTAGGTTCTTTCCTTGATCATGGCTTTCAGGTAGTCCAATAATTTTTAAATTGTCTCTCCTGGATCTATTCTCTAGGTCAGTGGTTTTTCCCATGAGATATTTCACATTGCCTTCTAATCTTTCATTTGTTTGGATCTGCTTAACAGCATCTTGATTTCTCACAAAGTCACTAGCTTCCATTTGCTCCAGTCTAACTCTGAAGGAATGAATCTCCTCAGTGAACTTTTGAGATTCTTTTTCCATCTGGCAAATTCGACTTTTTAAGGCATTCTTCTCCTCATTGCCCTTTTGGGCCTCTTTGCCATTTGAGTTAGTCTATTTTTTAAGGTGTTGTTTTCCTCAGTCAGGCTGTTGACCCTCATTTCATACTTTTCTGCATCCTTCTCATTTCTCTTTCTAATTTTTCCTCCACTTCTCTTATTTGATTTTTAAAGTCCTTCTTAAGGTCCTCTATGGCCTGCAACCCGCTCATGTTTTCCCCTGGGGCTTTTGGAGCAGGACTTCTGACCTCACAGTCCTTTTCCCGCTCTATGCCCCCAAAATAGGAGTCTAGGGTTGCATTTTTCTGTTTCCTCTGCCTTGGCATGTTGCCACTTAATTGCTTGACTTTTGGGCTTGTTGCCACACTATGGCTTTAAGGCCAGATAGAGGAATTTTCGTCCCAAACGTGTGGGGGGCAACTTCCGTTTCTGGCAAGCTGTAAACCCACCCACAACTTCCACCCTAGATTACAATCCAGATCCAGGGAGGTTAAAGCAAGAGCGATTACCCCCCAAGACTGATCGCTGGATCTCCCCACGATTTGTAGGCTGGGAGCTGGAAATGCCTATGAAAACTACACAATGGCGTGTCTCCTCAGCGGCTTCTAGCCCCCAGGGGAGGGAGCTGACGCATTCCCCAAATACAAGTCCCAAAGTCCATAGGACACTAACCTCTTACTTTGTCCTAGGCAAGTCTATGTTGATAATTCTGGGGTCGCCACAGTTCCTGGTGTTCTGGGGTTCCTCCAGCTGGCTGCTGGCCCTGCCGCCCTGGGGCTAAAACCTTGGCTCACGTGGACCTGGGCTCGGCTCGCCTCGGCTCCTGCGCTCTGCGCTCTGTGCGCTGCCGGCTCCCAGACTGCTGCACTGGTCCTTCCTGTAGGGTGCTGGGCTGTCCTCAGCGGGAGGTTAGCTTCTCTGTGTCGTTCTGTGGGTGCTGGGGCTCCAGAAGTTTTTCAGAGTCCTTTTTTACATGGTTTGTGGAGAATCTGGGGGCAGAGAGGCTTGGACGAGCTGTTTCTACTCCGCCATCTTGGCTCTATATGGCCATTTTCAATGAAAGCATTTGCCATCTGTTTCTATGCTGCAGTGTTTTACCCTCTCACCATCTTCATCTACTCCCCTTTTAGCAAAGTATATTACATTTTATTCCTGGGAGGAAAAAAATAAACAGAACTAATCATTATATTTCATTAACTATCTTCCATATTTCTTATTTCTGTTTTTACTAATAACAACTTTATTTCATTCGTGTCCTTCACCCTCTACACTAACTGTACCTTCTTGACCCTTCACCTCTGAAAATTTTCCTGCATTAATCATTATTTTCAATTCCCACCATCATCATGACCTTATACTTCAATTAAATTTATTAGTCACTCATTAACCTATCTACAATGTAACAGGAACTCCTAAATATTGGTGATACAAAGGGAAAAAAAAACAAGGGGAAAAAAGAAACTGCCCTCAGAGAACTAATAGTCTCCTTTAGCAAAAGAATATGCTCACAGATTAGTCAATTAGAAATATAAACAAAAGAATTATAAAGACGTTTTGTGGTAGGTAAGTATGCAAAAGTCTCATATCATTACATAAGTAATTTTCTGTTTGATCATATTCTTCTGGTCTTCCCCCCATCTAAATAATGGAAAACATGAAATTAAGTATTCTAGAATGTAATTTACATCTTACAGGTTCATCTAAAGTGTTACCTTATTAAAGACACTTCCTAAACTTCTCAGTTGTTCTCTCCTCCCTTCCAATCAATCACTTTGTTATTTTGCACATTCCCATATTTACTTCTATATGAAAGCATTTAATTTCCTGAACCTAGAAGGATATATATATATATATTCTTTTTTCTAAGTAATTATTTTCTTCAGTGAATTTTACCTTCTTCTCTACTTGGTAAATTTTGCTTTTTAAGGCATTCTCATTACATTTTTGTACCTCTTTTACCATTTGACCTAGTCTGTTTTAAGATATGATATTTTTCATTTCTTTGTCTCCTTTAACAAACTCAACTCATTTTTCATGATTTTCTTGCATCACTCTTATTTCTCTTCCCAATTTTTCCTTTACCTCTCTCACTTGATTTTCAAAACCTTTTTAGGCTCTTCCATGGCCTAAGAAATTCAAATTTCTCTTGGAGGTTTTCAATGTAGAAGCTTTGACTCTATTGTCCTCTAAGTGTATGTTTTGATCTTCTTTGTCACTATAGTAATTTTCAATAGTCTGAGGTTTCTTTCCCTCCCCCCTTGTTTGCTCATTTCCCCAGTCTTAAATTTAGTTGACTTTTAACTCTTTGTAAGTAGAGCTCTACTTCTAGGATAGATGGAGCATGTCCCAAGATTCTGGGGTTTTCTGCAGCTGTTTTCAGAGATACTTAAAGTGCCCTGTAAGTTTTCAGTTATTCTGAGGTTGTGTGATCTAAAGAGAAGTGTTTACTCCTCTCCTGACTTGTATTCTGGTCTGTGAGCGGTCAAGCCCCACAAACTCTCTTTTCTGCCCTGCAACTGTGAGAAGAGTCCCACCTCCACTGTAGCCATAAGCTCTGTCATGTTAGTGCATCTCTGCTCCTGGGGACTGCCACCCAGGGTCACAACCTGGATCTGAGTATGGACAAAGAAACAGAGTTCTGCCTCAGTGCTAGCAAAAAGACACCTGTAATCTCCTTCTGACCAGTTATTTGACCTCTCTCCCCACAAACCCTTACCATCTAGAGACTGAGAGCTCTGGAAACAGCTGCTGCCATTATTGATTCAGTCACTCTCAAGGTCTGTTTCTGGTTTCCTGTGGCCATGTCTATAGTAGTGTGACCTGTGCTAGACTATGCTCCACTCTTATTCAGATGGGACAGACATTTCCTGCTTATCTTCTAAGCTGTCTTTGGCATTTGTGGACCAAGAAGTCTAGAATCCCCCACTGCTGCCAGTTATTCAGTTGCCCTGAGACTTGCTCCAGGTTTGGGGTCCTGTCTGCACTGGCATGGTCTGTGCTGGACCATGCACCTCTCTCACCCTGGTGCGACAGACATTTCCTGCCAACTTTCTTAGCTGTATGGAGTGAAAAATTCATTTCACTCCATCTTTTTTGTGAGTTCTGCTGCTCTAGAATTTGTTTAGTGTCATTTTAAAAGTGTATTTGGGGGGGTTTGAAGGAGATCTTAGGTGAGTCAATGCTTTTACTCTGCCATCTTGGCTCCACCTCTCGCTGGTTGCAATTTTTAAGATTGATAATTTTGTTTTGAAATATGATGTCTACACTGATTTTTTTTTTATCATGGCTTTTAGGTAGTCTAATAGTTTTCAAATTATCTCTTCTGGATATATTTTCCAGGTCATTTGCTTTTCTAATAAGATGTTGCACATTGTATTTTGTCATTATCTTGGTTTTGTTTTATTTTTTCCTGATGTCTCATAAAGTCATTAGATTCCATTTGTTCATTTCTAATATTTACGGAATTATTTTCCTCAGTGAGGTTTTGTACCTCTCTTTCCTTTGGACTGAATCTATTTTTAAAGAGTTCTTTTCTTCAGTTAATTTTGTGCCTCTTTTTTTTTCACTCCAATTTGTTCAATTCTGCTTTTCAAGGTGTTTTCATCTCATTTTTTTGTTTATTTGTTTATTTTTATTTTTTACCATTTTGTCTAGTTTGGTTTTTTTAATGTGTTATTTTCTTCAGTATTTGTGTGTGTGTGTGTGTGTGTGTGTGTGTGTGTGTGTGTGTGTGGTTTATCAAGCTGTTGACTCTTTATTTTTCATGATTTTCTTGTATCACTATCGTTTCTCTTCCAAAATTTTCATCTACCTATCTTACTTGTTTTTAAAAATCCATTTTGTATATTTCCATGCCATAAGACCAATTCATATGTTTCTTAGAGGCTTTGGATGCAAGCATTTTTACCTTTCTGTCTTCTTCTGAGTGTTTTGATCTTCTTTGTCATCATAGAATTTTTTCTACAGTCAGATTTTTTATTTCTGTTGTTTGCTCACTTTTCCCCAATTTCCTGATTTTTGACTCTCTGCTAAAGAAGGGCTCTCTTTCCAGAGTAAGGACAACTATCCCAAACTTCAGGGGTTTTGTGTAGCTCCTGTCAGCAATGCTTCTAGGGACCTGTAAGTTTTCAGTTCCTACAAAGTGGTAATTATTTTTTCCTCTTTAGTTCTGATTCTTCTTTCACGACATGATTAATATGAAATATGTTTAATATGACCATACATGTATGGCCTGTATCTGATTGCATGCTGTCTTGGGGAGGGGGGCTTTTGAGGGAGGGTGGAAAAATTTACAGCTCAAAATCTTATAAAAATGATTGCTGAAAACTAAAAATAAATAAATTCAAATTAAAACCAAACCAAAACAAACAAAACAAAGTGGTATGATCTAATAAGAGGTGTGTTTATTACTTTACTAGCCTGTGCTGTGGTCTGTGTGTGACCACAACCATTCTTTTCTGCTCTGGATCCCTGCCCCACTTCTACTGCAAGCTCTGACATGCTACATGCTTCTACTTACCCCGAGACTTCTACCCAGGACTGCAAACTGGATCTGAGTATGGGAAGAGCAACAGAGTCCTGTCCCCAGTGACCACAAAGAAACCCCTATAATCTCCTTTTGCTTAACCCCCTAATTATCTGTGAGTTGAGAGCTTTGGAAGTAGTCATTGTCTGGTAGTGATTCAGTGTCTTCCGAAGCCTGCTTCTGGTTTGCCTAGACCCGGGCTATATTGGTGTGGCTTTTATGGCCTGTGCTCCATTCTCAACCCTTTGTGATAGACATTTCCTGCCAAACTTTTAAGTTGTCTTTGACTGGAAGATTGTTTCAGCTCATCCTTTTGTGGGTTTTCCTACTCTAAGATTCATTTTATGGCATTATATAAAGCTCTCTGGAGGGGTGGGGGGGAAATTCAGGAAAATCCCTGCTTTATCCCTGCCATCTCAGCTCCACTCACAACATTTATTGTTTATGGATGGGCTTCACCTTATTTTTTTTAAATAGTACTACTACCAAATTATATTTTCAGTGCAATACTCTTTACCTACCCATTTTCATAACTAGTAAAAATAGTATTTATTTTAATTTGAGTAAACAAACATTCAAGAATATATACACACATATGTAACATATACACATGCACAATACATACATACATACATATATATATATATATATGTATGTATATATAGTGGTGAGAGAGAGAGAGAGTTTGGAATGAAGGACACCTAGGATTTCCAGATTTAAATCTATATAATATAGAAATAAGATTATTTTTTCTATTCAAACAGGGGAAAATGTCAATTGGAAGTTTACAAAAGAGGTATTTGAAAGACTAAAACACAATAACCAAATATTTGATAAACTCAAGAATACAGATTATTGGAGAAAAGTATCCAAGTTGAACATGAGCTTCTGGGAAAATTAGAAAAATGATTTAGTAGAAAATAAGTTTAGACACCTTACACTATATGCCATGAAAATATCTAAAATGATACAACACCTTAAGGCAAAAGTTACCACACTAAAAAACAAAAACAGAAGTTAGTATCTTTTAGATCTACTTTTTTGCAACAAAATGAGATATTTATAAAGCACTTAGCCTAGTGCCTAACACAGAGTGTTATGTATTGTGTTATTATATTATTCTTTCATATGCAATCATATGCTATTAGTTATTACTATTGCTATCACCATCATCATTGTCCTCATTTATATTTATCATTATATTATATATATCATTATATATATATCATTATATTTATCCTCATAATATTTATCATTTTTCATAAACTAAAAATAGAAAGCATATGCTAAATATTTAACTGAGAATTTTATTATATAATTTTTCAAATTATGTAAAACATTTTCATAAAAAAACTACTAAAGGTTTGCTATCTCAGAAATATATCTTATAAATGATGGAGAACCATTTCTTCATAGATAAGTGATCAATACATAAGCTTTCAAAAGAAAAATAAAATTTCACTAACCACATTAACGATGTTCTAAATAACTTGAAATAAGGAAAATGGCAATAAAAAAGATCTGAGGTTTTGCTTTATACTTAACTTTCAATTTATAAATGAACAGGAATATAAAAGTTTTATTCTTATACTTACCCAAATTTCATTCCAGAACTTTTCTGTTGACTAAAAACTAAAACAGAAGCAAGAGCAACACAGTGCTGTACAGAAATTGGGTGCTAATAAATGGGGCATTGAGGAACAGATAATAAAATACATGTGTAATGGAATGTTAGTTTGCCAGAAAAATATATGATAAATATAAGTAAAGATAACAGTAAAATAAAAAAGCAACATCAACACAATACCAGAACTAATATCAAATGAAAACTATTATTGACTACTTCAGAGGATTTATATTAGAACAAATTTTTATCCCCTTTCAATATTGAGATGGCATATTAATTATCTGCATTGTTCTATGTTTTGTCAGTCACAAGGCATTGTGTTTTGTTTTGATTGTCCATTTTTCTGTTAAAAGAGATGGTATTCTGGAGAGATATTTAATGGGTAGTAGCAGTTATTCAAAACAAAGAAAAAACATCAATAAAACATACAAAGTAGATGTATTCTTAAAATTCACTTTCAAAATGTTTTAAGGCTTAGAAATCCATGTTTAAGATATTCATTAACATGTACAATAAAAATTATTATTACTTAATATGAATAGAGGATATTCTCATACTTAACTAGCTGAATAGTTTATACAATTGCTTAATCTCTGCTACAGTGATTCCCTTAATTAACAGATAAGATGATTATTCATTTAAAAGGGTATAAGTAAATTTTCATTGGAAAGTATTGCTTACAGTTCAAATTGTGTCAATCAGTTAAATAGTTCAATCAATTACTATGTTGTTTTATTTAACTGAGACTAGTCACTCAATCACTCAAGCAGCCTTTATTAAGAATTTATCATGTTCCAGGCACTGTGCTAAGCCTGGGAGATTCATACAGGCAAAGGCACAATCAATGATCTCAAAGAGCTCAAATTCTAATGGGGAAGAGAGCATGGGAATAATTACCTCCATATAAGAAATACAGTAGATATAGAAGGTGATCTGAAAGTGAAGGAACTAGAATTAAGGAGGAAGATAGAAATTAAGAAAGATCTCCTGATGAAAGCAGGATTTGAGCTAACCCTTAAAATGAGTCAGGGAAGCTAGGAGATTGAAAAAGGAAGGGAGACCATACCAGCTATTGGGGACTGTTAACACAAAGGCAAGGAGTTTGAAGATGGAGTGTCACTTGTGAAATATAGCTAATAGGCCAATGTAGCTGGATTATAGAATTTGTGGAACATAGTAGATTATTAGAAGACTGGGAAGGTAGGAATGGCCAAGTAGTAAAGGACTCTACTTGTAGGAATTTCAATTTGATCAATGAGGTAAAAGAGAATCAAGGGAATTTATGGTGTTGGGGAGGTTGGGAAGGGAAAGTGAAGTGGTCTGATGTGGACTTTAGGAAAATCACTTAGACGGTGTTATTGAGAATGAACTGGGATGCAGACAGACTTGAGAGATAGAGACCAAGCAGTGACCTATTGCAATATACAGGCATGAAGTTGTTAAGTCTGCAACAATGGCTATGTAAATGGAAATAAGATAGCTTATTTGGAAGAAGTTATGAAGGTAGAAATGTCAAGACTTGGTAATGATTGGAGTTGAGAATGGGAGAAAGTCTGGACAACTGTGACTGAACCCATTCGTAAGCAGAAACTGAAAGGCTTAGGATCAAAGTAGGTATTATGTCAATATTTTATTGTATTATCTATTGTGTTCTTGTTATTATCTACTAAGTATTTTATTATAATTTTTATATTAAAAGTACATGCTACAAAAATATTCAAGAAGTACTGATTAAGAAAGGAGGTAAGATGCACTGGAGAACAGGTAATTTCTATTTGTGTAAATACACAAATTAGCACATTCTTTGATAATATATTCGTTGTCGCACAAAGAAAGGTCTAAGAGAAGGATAAAATGTTGCTGATCAGAGAATCATTGAGAACTTGGCAATTAGTCAGCATTTCTACTTCATTGGGGCCTATTAAAACCAGGAGGGAGATATCAGAAAAAACTCAGTTCTGTTAGTAACTATCAAAGGTCCCAAGTGCTTAAATGTGGGAGTTTACCCAGTGTTGCATGGTAGGGTGTGTGTGTGTGTCTCTGTGTGTGTGTGTGTGTGTGTGTGTGTGCATGTGTGCGTGTGTTCATTTTGTTTTTTAAAACTGTTTAAGAGACATCTGATAGAACTCCTTGGCATTGTAGTAATTTTCTGAGATTTTCTTTTTTTTTTTTTTTTGAAGAAAAATATTGTGATATTTTGAGAATTTTTCCCCTGTATTTTTGTTATTGTTTTCTGACTAGGAACCCATTTCTACAATGAACTGTTTTTATTTCATTATATTTAACTTTATTATATTTTTGTAATCTTATGTTTATGCTTACAGATACATGTAGGATGCCTAGTACTGCTTTTTAGCCTGATACCTTGAATTTATATTAATTAGTAAAAATGAATCTTGTTATGCTATAGCTACATAGTTGGCTTCTTGTGTGGTTGTATAGTTGTTTTTTTTTTTTTTAAGCAATTGGGGTTAAGTAACTTGCTCAAGGTTACACGGCTAGTCATTATTTATGTGTGGGTGCTCATTTTCTGAGGCCGGATTTGATCTCCGGTCATCCCAACTCCGAAGCCGGCACTCTTACTCACTGCGCCACCTAGCCACCCCTTTTAGGCAATTGGGGTTAAGTAACTTGCCCAAGTTCACAAGGCTAGGTTTTTGTTTGTGTGGGTTAAGTGTCTGAGGCCTGATCCGAACTCAGGTCCTTCTGACTCCAGGGCCGGCGCTCTACTCACTGCGCCACCTAGCCACCCCATTTTGTTTTGTTTTTAATAGCTGTGTACATTGATTAAGAGTCAAGCTAGCTTGGGCTGAGCCAAGATGGCTGAGTAGAAACAGCTTGTCCAAGCCTCTCTGCCCCCAGATTCCCCCCAAACTATATAAAAGGGGACTCTGAACAACTTCTGGAGCGCCAGCACCCACAGAACAACACAGAGAAGCTAACCTCCCACTGAGGACAGCCCAGCAGCCCTGCAGGAAGGACCAGCCCAGAGGTCTGGGACCTGGCAGCATGCAGAGCGCAGAGCGCAGGAACCGAGCCGAGCCCAGGTCCACGTGAGTGACTGCAAAGGAGGGGGAGAATAAGGAAGGCTAAAAAGGCAAAACCACATTCACATTGAATTTGGTTCAGGGAGAAAATGACATACATACTAAATGGGATATCTCAACCTGCAGCAGGATAGGGGGAAGGGGGATGAGAGGATGGATGATGGATGGGAGGGCATCCTTGTGGTGAGGCGAGGTTGGAAGTACCCACTATAGAAGAGGGACAGGATCATGTAGGGAATGGACCAGGTGGGGGGTGGGATTAGTGGGAGGGAATTATAAGCAGCCTTGTACAATATATCTACTATGATAATGTTTTGCATATCTAGACATGAACAACATATACTGAATTACTTATCTCCCAAGAGGGAATGGGTGACAAGGGAGGAAGGAAATGGATCTGAAAGTTGAGGTCTTAACATTAAATGTTTCAAATAATATATAAATACTATTGTTAATTATTATTAATACTCTTTTGCTTGTAATAGGGAGATTAGATGTGCAGGCATTGCGACACAAAGATTCACCTTCCTCTAATGGAAAATTCTATGGGGGTGTGGGAGAGAGCAGATTGGAGGAAGCGATATCTTGTGGGACTACTATTCTGGGAGGTTGGGTAGGGGAATAAGGGGGGGGAAATGATTGTCACTCAAAATCTGGCGGAAATGAATGATGTAAAACAGAAGTTAATAAAGCATTTGTTTATAAAAAATAAAAAAATTTTAAAAAGAGTCAAGCTAAAATATGTGTGCATAATACATATATATATAATATATTTTATATATCTGTGCATGAATATTTATACATGTGTGTATTGAAATGAGATGAAATGCAATGCGAATAAAGGTTAAATCTTATAGCTTAGTGCAAAAAAATCAACTTCCCAAGAACATGATACAGTGTATTATCATACAGTAATTTGTCTAAAAAAGAACTGAAGATTCATTAGGCTTTAAGGTGAATATGAATCATTAATGTGATGTGATAAACAAGAACACTACCATTCCCTTGGGCTACTTTAAAAGAGAAATAGTCTCTAAGAAGAAAGAGGTGATAATCTCACTTCCCTCTGTATTTGTTAGGCCACCTCAAGTAGAATATTGAATTCACTTTGGGGTACCACATTTTAAGAAGGATAAGCTGGAGTGCATGGCAATCAGTGAGGTCAAGGACTTTTGGCCTATAGCTGATAATTTTTAGCATAAAGAGAAGACTTTTGAACACCATCATTGGTATTTACATGTAGAAATTTCATCATAATTGGCTATCATGTAGAAGGATTATAATTTTATTTGGCCTCATGGGAAGAACCAGGGACATTATACAAAGTTGCAAAGAGGCACAGTTTAATTTGACATCACAGAGGAGGTCAAGCCAAGATGGTGGAGAAAAGGTAACTATTCTCTTGAGTTCTCCCAAAAACCTCTTTGATTACCTTTAAATAATGAAAATGGTGACATTAAACAATTCCTTGAGTGGCATAACCCACAAAAGATCAGGATGAAATAATTTTCCAAAGACAACTTAGAAGGTGAGCAGGAAAGGTCTGTCACATCAAGGTGAGAGTGGAACACAGTCCATTACAAGCTGTACCAGCACAGATTAGGACCCAGCAAAATAAGAGCAGGCCTTGGGAGTGACTGATCATCAGTGTCAGCAGTTGCTTCCACATCTCTCAGCCCATAGAAGGTAAAGCAGTTGAACAACTGGTTAGAAGGAGCTTACAAGTGTCTCTTTGCTGGCACTGGGGAAGCAGGGTTCTGTTGCTTTGCCTATCTTTAAATCCAGGCCACAGTCCTGGGTGTCAGTCCCAGGGTAAGGAGGAAAACCAGCATGGCAGAGTTTGGAATAGCAGTGAGACAGGTACTCTCCTCACAGGTCCAAGGCAGAAAAGGTCCCTTACAGATCAAAGCAGAGGCCAGAAGACTACACGCTTCTCCTTAGATCATACCACCTTGGAAAAAAACTGAAAACTTACAGGTCCTGAGAAGTACCTTTGAAAACAGCTACATAAAATCCCTGAAGTTTAGGAGATTGTGCTCTCCACCCTGGAATCTGAGTCTCACTTTAACTAAGAGTTAAAAGTCAAGAAATAGACTGGAAAAACAAGCAAACAAATAAAAATATTTGAACCATAAAAAGTTACTATGGTGACAGTCACTCCCAAGGCCTGCTCCTGTTTTGCTGGGTCCTAATCTGTGCTGGTACAGCTTGTAATGGACTGTGTTCCACTCTCACCTTGATGTGACAGACCTTTCCTGCTGACCTTCTAAGTTGTCTTTGGAAAATTATTTCATCCTGTTCCTTCATGGGTTATGCCACTCAAGGAATTGTTTAATGTCACCATTTTCATTATTTAAAGGTAATCAAAGGGGTTTTTGGGAGAATTCAAGAGAGTAGCTACCTCTTCTCCACCATCTTGGCTTGACCTCCTCTGTGATGTCAAATTAAACTGTGCCTCTTTGCAAATTTGTATAATGTCCCTGGTTCTTCCCATGAGGCCAAATTCAGAACAAGATAAAAAAGTCAAAGCTCATATATCCAAAGCCTCCAAGAGAAATATAAATTGGTTTCAGGCTATGGAAGAGCTCAAAAAGGATTTTGAAAATCAACTAAGAGAAATAGGGGGAAAATGTGGAAGAGAAATGAGTGATGCAAAAAAAAATGAAAAAAATCAATAGTTTGGTAAAAGACACATACACACAAATACTGGAGAAAACAACACGTTAAAAAAGACTGGATCAAATGGTAAAAGGGTTACAAAAGAAAAAAAAATGAGGAGAAGATAGACTCGAAAAGCAGAACTGGGCAAATGGTAAAAAGAGCCATAAAATTTCACTGAAGAAAATACTCCTTAAAAATAGCATTGGTTGAAGAAATTTAAGCTCTCTGTAGTCATATGCAAAAATGCTTTAAATCACCTTTAATTAGAGAGATACAAATCAAAGTAATTATGAGGTACTTCATCATACTTATCAGATTGTCTAACATGACAAAACAGGAAAATAATAAATGCTAGAGAAGATGAGGGAAAATCAGAACACTGATGCATTGTTGGTAGAGTTGTGAACTGATCTAACCATTCTGGAGAGCAATTTGGAATTATTTCCAAAGTGCTACAAAACTGTGCATACCCTTTGCCCAATAAAACCACTACTAGGGCTGTATTCCAAAGAGATCATAAAAAAGGGAAAAGGACCTACAGGTACAAAAACACTTATAGCAGCTGTTTTCGTCTTGGTAAAGAATTGGAAATTGAGAGGATGCCCATCATTTGGGGAATGGCTAAATAAGTTGTGGTATATGAATGTACTGAAGTAGCATTGTGCTATAAAAATGATGAGCAGGCAGACATCAGAAAAACCTGGAAAGACTTAAATTAACTGATGCTGAGTGAAGTGAGCAGAATGAGATTGTACAATTGTACAATTATACACAGTGGGAGCCACAGGATATGATGACTTCCTTCTATCTCTTCTTAGCAATGCAAGGATCCAAGAAAACTCCAAAGGACTTGCGTCACAGTGAATTCATCATTCACTTCATGAAAGAAGTCCCTAAATTAATATTATTGCCAAATTCCAGCATTCCCAGATGAAGGACAAGCAGTTAGAGAGAAACAATTCAAGTACCGTGGAGCCTCAGTCAGAATGATACAAGATTTATAAACTTCTTTATGAAAGGATCTGAGAGCTTAGTATATGATATTCTTGAGGGCAAAAGAGCTAGGATTACAACCAAAAATAACCTACCTACCAAAACTTAGTAGAATTATTCAGGAGAAAAGATGGAAATTCAATGAAATAGAGGATTTTCTAGCATTGTTGATGAAAAGAACAGAGCTGAATAGGAAGAGAAATTATAAGGGACTTAACTTTAAACTGTTTACATTCTTACAAGAGAAGATGGTACTTGTAACTCTTAAAATCTTTCTCTTTAATAGGGCTTTTAGAAGGAGTATATATAAGCATAGTCATAGTTGAATATGAAGGGATGGCATCTGAAAAAATAATATTAATGGGTGAGAAAGAGAAAGGTAGAATGGGACATATATCTCACTTAAAAGGGGAAAGAAATATGGGCAGCTAAGGTGGCACAGTGAGTAGAGAGCTGGCCCTGGAGTCAGAAGGACCTGAGTTCGGATCCAGCCTCAGACACTTAACACACACGAACAAAAACCTAGCCATGTGACCTTGGGCAAGTTACTCAACCCCAATTGCCCTCCAAAAAGCAAACAAAAGGGGGGGGGGAAGAGAAAGCTTTTATAGTGGAGTGGAAGATGGGGGAGAAAAGAAGGAGTGAGAGATACTCTCATCAGAATTGGCTCAAAGAAGGAATAACATACCAACACCATAGGTATAGTAATCTTTCTTTATCTACATTGATGTAAGAGTGGAAGAGGTTAAGAGAAGCAGGGTGTGATAGAAGGAGGGAAAATCGAAATATGTAGTCTAAAGCAAAACACTTTTGAGGAGGGACAGGGTGAAAGGAGAGAGAGAATAGAATAAACAAAAGGAAATAGAATCGATGGAATTACAGTTAGCAATCATAATTGTGAAAAAAAATTAAAGCATGTTTCTCTGAAAAAGGCTTCATTTCTTAAACATAGAGAACTGAGTCAAATTTATATAAATAAGAGTCATTCTTCAACTGATAAATGATCAAAAGGTATGAACAATTTTCAGGTGAAGTAATCAAATCTATCTATAGCTATATGAAAGGATGCTCTAACTCACTATTGATTGCAAACTGATATAACTCTGAGATACTACCTCATATCTATTAGATTGGCTAATAGAACAGAAAAGGAAAATGACCAATATTTAAGGGGATGTGGGAAAAATGAGATATTAATGCACTATTGGTGGAGCTGTGACCTGATTTAACCATTCTACAGAGCAATTTGGAACTTGTCCAAAGGACTATAAAACTCTGCAAACCCTTTGACCTAGCAACATCATTTCCAAGTATCTATCCCTAAAGAGATTAAAAAAAAAACAAAAATGAAATGGACCATTATGCACAAAAATATTGATACCATCTCTTTTTATGTTGGCAAAGAATTGGAAATTTAGGGGATACCCATCAATTGGGGAATATCTAAAGACATTTTGGTATGTGATTGTGATAGAATATCATTTTGCTGTAAGACATGATGAGAAGAATCCTCTCAGAAAATAAAATAAAAACAACCTGGGTAGACTTACAGAAGCTGATGAAAAATGACATGCACTGGGTACAAAGTAAAGCAGTATTGTAAGATGATGAGCTGTGAATGACTTAGCTATCCTAAGCAATACAATGATACAAGACAACTCTGAAGGACTTATGATGAAAAATGCTATCTATCCCCGGACAAAGAATTGAAATTGTATGAACACAGATAGAAGTAATTTTTTTTTACTTTATTTTTAAAATTTTTCTTATCTTTGTTTTGTTTCACAACATGATTTATATGTAAATGTTTTTCCTGTCTACAGGTATATAACCTAAATTGAAATGCTTGCCTTCTCAATGGGGAATGGGGTAGAAAGGAGGAAGAGAGAATTTGGAACCCAAAGTTTTTTTAAAGAATGTCAAAAATTGTTTTTTTACATGGAGGTGAAAAAAATAAAATGCTGTATAAAAAGAAAGAAAAGTAAGAAACTTGACATGATGATAAGGACGGGAAACAACAACTTGTATCAATCAGAGATATCACAAAGTGTAATAATTTTCCTCAGTAGGACTACATTTGAGTCTTTGAATAGAAATTGGTTACTATATTATAGCAATTAGCCCTTTTTTTGGTATGAGTTGGACTAAGTGACTTCTGATGCATTTTCCAAATCTAGTATTCTCTGATTCTGTGAAACTTTCCAACACTGATATAAGACATTTAAGTCTAAGACATTTCAGTAAAGCCTCACTTAAGGCTTGATATTAGGAGTACTTAATGGCACTGCAAATAAAGCTACATAGAACAATCATTGAATGAAGGCAGCATGGTTGTTTGGTGGATATAGAACTAGTCAGGAACTCAGGAAGACCTGAGTTCAAATCCTTCCTCAGATACTTACTATCTGTTTGATCCTAGGTAGGTTACTCAAATTCTCTCAACCTGACTTATGTATTGGGAATAACAATAATACCTATGTCATAAGGTTATTATAAGGACCATATGAGATAACGCATTTAAAGCATTAACCAAGCTTTAAAGAACTATATAAATGTGTGGTGTTATTTATTTGGGGGCATATGAAATATTTATTTAAAGCTATAGGGAGACAGAGATGCATTTGGAGTCTGAAAGCAAACCACTTCAGTGAAATATTCCAGCATCCCCAGAGAAAGAAGAGTCAGGAAGAATGCCTAGAAATGAGTTATTTAACCCCTCATTGATTAAGAGATAAAGATAAAACCCAAGGCTGATTTAAGATATGGTCAAATGTATTGGTGATGAAAAATTAACAGGTAGAGGTGCAGAGCAGGACAGATACTATCCAGAGCTAGTCTTTCAAAAAGGTTATTTTTCAGGAGAGTTCTAGTATTCAGTCAGTAAGGAATTGTAATCATGTGGAATATATCAAATGATGGGGAAAAAATTAGGCAAAAGCAAGTGACAGAATGGCCAAAACAGAAGATTCCTTTGGTTCATAACAAGTTATTATCTTTCATTCTGAGGTACATAATGATACTTCAAAAATAGGTTGTTCCCATCCTGGAATACTCTCAAAGACAATAGAATCAATTAGACACTGCACAGAATGCAGTGAAAGTTAGGCTAAATATATTCTAACTTCATTAGATTGAAGAGAGGAGGACTTTTCTGAGTTCTTCTTCTACATGGGTTTCAGGGTCTGGTACCTAAGCAAGCAGCGAAGGCAGAATAAATAAAAGGTGCCTGATTGTCCAAAGGAAGTCTCTGATGAAAAAGTAGCAGGCAAAAGCCATATTTCTCCCAGGTAACCAGGTCTAAAAGTTTTGAGCCCCAAAACCCCATAACTTCGGTGTTGCTCTTTACTTCAAAGGACATACATCAAACCAGTTGCCAATTTTTGATTCTACCTCCATACCTCCAGGTTCATCTGAGACCACTTCATAATTGACATTTGTTCATTAAGTCTCTTTTGATTCCAGGCCATGCTCCAAAGATATATCCAACGTTTTCCTAAAACCCAGATGTGACCTCAGTAAACTTTTAAATCAACTCCAATAACAACTTATTGCCTCTAGGATCTAATATATACATACATACATATATACATACATACATGTGCATATATACATATACATACACACACACACACATATATATATATATATAGTTTAGTATTTAAAACCTTTCATCACTTGACACCGATTTAAGCCATGGTACAGTTTAAAGGGCCCTGGATTTGAAGTCAGAACACTCAGGGTGTTAACCTTGTTCTGACACTATTTGTATGAAATCAGAAAAAAAAAAACACTCAATTATTTGGGGCCTTAGATTGTTCATTCATAAATTTAAAAAATAAGGTTGGACTCAATGACATCTTAGTTCTTTTCTAAATATTTTATCCTATGAATCTACTTTCCCAGACTTATAGCTAAAGGATTGCCCCTATTCCTGCAATTCTACGACCAGGTCAAATTTACCTCCTGCATCGTATTTGATTTCCTATCTTTATGAATTTGTACTGACTGTTCCCAATGCTGTGAATATATTCTTTTTTTCTCCTCCACCTTTTAGAATCCCATCTTCTTTAAGAAACTAATTGAGACCGATTTCACCAGTTGCTACTACCATCCCCATCTGATCTGCATATGTATGTATGTATGTATGCATGTATATAATTGTAGAAATTCTAAATATATACCACAACACTCATATCCATAAATATGATGTATACATATATAGCAACAGATAGCTAAATATATAGACAAGTACATATATTTTATATACACATATAGAAATACATGCACAAACACACATATCTATATCTATATTGTACCTACATATCTGTTTATATATCTGTCTATCTATCTATCTATCTATCTATCTATCTATCTATCTATCTACCTATCTGTTATTTGTCCCAGTAGAATGGAAAGTCCTTGAACTTAGGGAATTTCACCCTTTTTCAGGGGTATCTCCATCACCAGCACAGTTCATGGCGCATAGTAGGTTCTTAATAATATTAATTAAATGATTGATATGAGGATACAATATTAGATATGAAATGGCCTAGGACACTATGACTACTGCCACAAGAAATAATGTGCTTCCCATCATGAGTAGCATTTGAGCCGAGGCTGTATGATCATTTATAAAAAATACTCTAAAAGGAATCATTGAATGAGGTGGTGGTTTGCAGTATATGAGTTCTAAGACTATATGAATATATCTTGTGTCAATGAAATTTAGTTGAATTCAATGGTTATTTATCAAACCCTTAGAATGCATTAGGCATTATGCTAGGTACTATGAATAAAAGTAAATCTATAAAAAAATCACTGTCCTCATGGAACATATGTGTTAGGTGGGATGGCACAACATTTGCTCTTTCAAATGCTAAAATGGGCTTGTCCACTCAGTAATAAAAATATTCCTTTTAGAGATGCCATTTTCAGGCCACCCAGAACTATTGATCCTGTGAATATGTTCATGTATTTTCATGGATTTATCAGAGTAGGCCAACTTATCATGTTGATATCATTCTTTGATTTCCCTGATATGAAGAAGATAGAAGAAATGGTTTATAGTCTCTAGAAATACGTCATTAGTCATGAATAAAAAAGTAAGAATCTAGTGTGTTAGTCTAAGGACATACTTTTCTCTTTCCTATAAAATAGATTTTAGTTGAGTTTGAATCTAAGAGAAAATTTTGCAGTCAAAGTTATTTCTTCGAATTTTAAAACAGCCCCTATTGGCAACCCAAGGTCAATGTTTGCACCATATTAAAGGTAACCGATAGAATAATAAAAACTCCTTTAGGGGGCGGAGCCAAGATGGCGGAAAGGAAGCAGTAACCTCGCTGAGCTCCTCTGTCACTAAGTCCAAAAGGGTAAATCTGAGCAGATTCCGGAGTGACGAAGCCCAGTGGAAGACAGAGTGTGGCAGAATCCAGCCCAGGAGGGTGCCCAGAGTGTCCGCACAGGTCGAGCGCAGAGAGCGTGGGGTCTGCACAGCTCAGACCTAAGAGCAGGCAAGCAGACTACACCAGAGAGAGAAAAAGCCCCAGCCTGCAGACTTACCAAGGACGAATCGCAGTCATCTCGCAGAGGGAACGGATCATTGGAGCCAGGTAGGAGAGTCGGGCCCCCAGTGGAGAGAGTGGCTTCTCAGGCTGCATTCAGCCCCCAGCCTGGAAATTTAGAAACTGCCTGCCTGTATGATACAGGGGCTGGAATGGCAAAGTAAATTCTAGCTGCTCCGATCCTCCCATCCCTCCTTCATGAAGCAGAAAACCCAAAGATAAGTCTCCCACCCAGATTGAAATCCCAAGTTAATGGAAATAGCCTCAGGCTTGAGAATCTCCAAGAAAGGGTGTAACTGAGACAGCCAGGAATCTGAAGAGAAGAGAGGGAGGGGACCCAACTAGCCCCACCTCACCTCACCAACAAAAGACTACTTATAGCCCAGGGGTATAGAGGCAGAAATCTGAAGTGGTCAGACTCATCCCCACCTACACATCTACATTCCTCACTGACTTCCCTGACTTAGCCATAAACTAGCCACCCAGAGGTATTCAAAGTCAAGGATCAGGCCCCAAACTCATAGCCTGAGACACTAAGAAACAGGAAGTCACAATGGGAAGGAAGGAAGCTGAAAAGGAGAAGGGGAAGGCAAGAAAGTCTATTCGAGCATACTATGCAGGGCAAGAACAACAAAACACACAGGACAATATAGACTCTCTGCCCACACCAGAGACCACAGAAGGAAACATGATCTGGTCTCAAGCCCAAATAGCATTCCTGGAGGAGCTTAAGAAAAATTTTAAAGACCAAATCAGGGAGGCAATGACCAACTTGGAAAAAGAAAATACCTCCCTAAAAAAGGAACTTCAAAAACTTACTGAAGACCATAATTCACTAAAAATTAGATACAACCAAACTGAAACTCAGAACTCTATGATGCAGCAGGAGTCAATCGAAAAAAACAAGATGATCGAAAAATTGCAAGAAAATGTAAAATATCTCACTGGAAAAATAACTGACCTAGAGAACAGATCCAGGAGAGACAACCTAAGAATTATTGGTCTACCAGAAAGCCATGATGAGAAAAGCAGTCTAGACAACATCCTCCAAGAGATTGTCAAAGAAAACTGTCCTGAGGTCCTGGAATCAGAAGATAAAATAGCTATTGATAGAATTCACCGGACTCCTCCTGAAAGAGATCCCAAACTGAAAACTCCAAGAAATATAGTAGCCAAATTCCAGAATTATAAGATTAAAGAAAAAATTCTACAAGCAGCCAAAAAGAAACAATTCAAATATCGAGGAACTACAGTTAGGATCACAAAGGACCTAGCAGCTTCTACATTAAAAGAGCGGAGGGACTGGAATTTGATATTTCGTAGGGCAAGAGAGCTAGGACTACAACCAAGGATTAACTACCCGGCAAAACTGAGCATAATCTTTCAGGCAAGGAGATGGACGTTTAATGAAGTAAGGGACTTCCAGACTTTCCTAATGAAAAAGCCAGAGCTCAATGGAAAATTTGATCTCCAATTACAAGACTCCAGAAGAACATAAAAAGGTAAACAAGGGTAACATAGACTCACACATGCAGAAGTGCACATACCCACACCCACAAACACAAGCTCATTACCTGGGATGCAACAAGAGCAAAATGTTCACATCCCTATATGTGGAGCTGATAATTGTCAATATTTGAAATCTCTATGATTATCATGACCTGCAAAAGGGTTATACTTAGAGGGTGTGGGTATGAATGCACTAACATGGAGTCTAAAAAAAAAAAAGACTATTAAGGGGATCAATGGTACTGTAATGGGAAAAAGGAAAGGATGAGCTAGGAAAAGGTAAAATATGCCATCTAAAGAGGCATCAAAACACACTATAGAAGAAGGGAAAGTAAGAGGGAGAGGAACATCATTTAAACACTATTCTCACTGGTTCTGGTTCAAAGAAGGATCAAATTAATCAGTGAAGTTTAAGAATCTAACGTGAATAGACACATAAATTCATTAAATAGAGGAATTGGAGGGAGGGAGAGGAGCATTGTTTGAAATTTACTCTCATTGGTTTGGAATCAAACGGGGAGTAATTTACTCTGATAAGTATAAAAATTTGTTGTGTCCTATAGATAGTGGGAGGGTAAGGGGGGGTGAAAAGGAGGAGACTAAAGGGAGGGATTGTAAGGGAGGGAAATAGTAGTAAGGGGAGAGGGTAGGTTAAGAAGGGGGGTCACTGGGTGGGAACACTGAGGGAGGGGGCAGTCAAAAGGGAAAATTTCAAGGAGGGGAAGGGAGAAGGAATAAACAAAAACATAAACAGGGGAGGGAATAGGATGGAAGGGAAGAGACAGATAGTCATCATTACTGTGAATGTGAATGGGATGAACTCTCCCATAAAACAGAGGCGGATAGCAGAATGGATTAAAAACCATAGTCCTACAATATGCTGTCTTCAAGAAACACATTTGAAACAAAGGGATACCCACAGGGTAAAGGTAAAAGGTTGGAGTAAAATTTATTTTGCCTCAGCTAAAGTAAAAAAAGCAGGGGTAGCAATACTTATCTCAGATAAAGCAAAAGCAAAAATAGATCTAATTAAAAGAGATAAGGAAGGAAACTATATCCTACTAAAAGGCACCATTGAGAATGAAGCAATATCACTACTTAATATATATGCACCAAGTGGTATAGCATCCAAATTCCTAGAGGAGAAGTTAAAGGAATTAGAGGAAGAAATAGATAGCAAAACTATACTAGTGGGGGACCTTAATCTCCCCCTCTCTGAACTTGATAAATCTAACCTCAAAATAAACAAGAAAGAAGTTAAGGAGGTGAATAGAATCTTAGAGAGACTAGATATGGATCTCTGGAGAAAACTGAATGGGGATAAAAAGGAATTTACTTTCTTCTCAGCAGTGCATGGTACATACTCAAAAATAGACCATGTACTAGGGCATAAAAACATCACAATCCAGTGCAGAAAGGCAGAAATAGTAAGCGCATCATTCTCAGATCATGATGCAATAAAAATTATATGCAATAAAGGGCCATGGAAAGATAGACTAAAAACTAATTGGAAATTAAACAATTTAATCCTAAAAAATTGGTGGGTCAAACAAGAAATTATAGAAACAATCAATAATTTCATTCAAGAGAATGATAATAATGAAACAACATACCAAAATTTGTGGGATGCACTAAAGGCAGTTCTCAGGGGAAGTTTTATATCCCTGAGTGCATACTTAATTAAAGCAGAGAGAAGGGAGGTCAGTGAATTGGACATGCAATTGAAAAAGCTAGAAAAAGAACAAATTGAAAATCCCCAATTTAGTACTAAATTAGAAATATTGAAAACCAAAGGTGAGATTAATAAAATTGAAATTAAGAAAACCATTGAATTAATAAATAAAACTAAGAGCTGGTTTTATGAAAAAATCAACAAAATTGATAGACCCTTAGTCAATATGATAAAAAAAGAAAGAAGAAAACCAAATTATGAGTATCAAAAATAAAAAGGGTGAATCTACCTCCAATGAAGAGGAAATCAAAAAAATAATGAGGAATTATTTTTCCCAATTGTATGCACATAAATATGACAATCTTAGTGAAATGGATGAATATTTACAAAATCACAAGTTGCCCAGATTAACTGAAGAGGAAGTGAATTACCTAAATAACCCCATCTCAGAAAAAGAAATCAAACAAGCCATCAATGAACTCCCTAGGAAAAAATCTCCAGGGCCAGATGGGTTCACTAGTGAATTCTATCAAACATTTAAAGAACAATTGATTCCAATCTCTACAAACTATTTGGGAAAATTAGTGAAGAAGGAGTCCTACCAAACTCTTTCTATGACACAAATATGGTACTGATTCCTAAATCAGGAAGAGATAAAACAGAGAAAGAAAATTATAGACCAATCTCCCTCATGAATTTAGACGCAAAAATTCTAAATAAAATATTAGCCAAAAGACTCCAACAACTTATCACAAAAATAATACACCCTGATCAGGTAGGATTCATTCCAGGAATGCAAGGATGGTTTAATATTAGGAAAACCATCAATATAATTGAGCATATCAACAACAAAACTAGCAAAAACCACATGATCATCTCAATAGATGCAGAAAAGGCTTTTGACAAAGTACAACATCCATTCCTATTAAAAACACTAGAAAGTATAGGAGTAAATGGAGCCTTCCTTAAAATAGTTGCTAGCATCTATCTAAAACCATCAGCAAGTATTATATGCAATGGGGATAAACTAGAAGCCTTTCCAATAAGATCAGGAGTGAAACAAGGGTGTCCACTATCACCCCTCTTATTCAATCTGGTACTTGAAACGTTAGCAGTAGCAATTAGAGAAGAAAAAGAAATCAAAGGAATCAAATTAGGCAAAGAAATGACCAAGCTGTCACTCTTTGCAGATGATATGATGATATACTTAGAGAATCAAGTAAAAAATTACTTGAGACAATAAATAAATTTGGCAAAGTTGCAGGATATAAAATAAACCCACATAAATCCTCAGCATTCCTGTATATCTCTAATGAAATTCAACAGGAAGAGATAGAAAGAGAAATCCCATTTAAAGTCACTGTAGACATTATAAAATATTTGGGAATCTACTTGCCAAAACAAACCCAGAATCTATATGATCAAAACTACAAAACACTTCTCACACAAATAAAAACAGATCTAAATAGTTGGAAAAATATCAATTGCTCGTGGCTGGGTCGAGCTAATATAATAAAAATGACAATTTTACCCAAACTAAATTATATATTTAGTGCCATTCCAATCATTTTACCAAAAAACTACTTTGTAGAGTTAGACAAAATAATAACAAAATTTATTTGGAAAAACAAACGGTCTAGAATATCAAGGGAATTAATGAAAAGAAACGCTAGGGAAGGTGGACTAGCTATGCCAGATCTTAATCTGTATTATACAGCAGCAGTCATCAAAACTGCTTGGTACTGGCAGAGGTGTAGAGTAGTGGATCAATGGAATAGATTAGGTGCAGGAGACCCAGCAGTTAATGAATATAGCACTCTATTGTTCGATAAACCCAAAGACCCCAGTTTTGGGGATAAGAATGCACTATTTGACAAAAACTGCTGGGAAAACTGGAATACAGTATGGCAGAAACTGGGCATAGACCATTATCTAACACCATATACCAAAATCAAGTCTAAATGAGTGCATGATCTAGGTGTAAAGGATGATACTGTAAGCAATTTGGGAAAGCAAGGAATAGTTTACCTGACAGATTTGTGGAGAGGGGAAAACTTTAGGACCAAACAAGAATTAGAGAGCATTATAAAATGCAAAATGGATAATTTTGATTACATTAAATTGAAAAGCTTCTGCACAAACAAAGCCAATGTAACCAAGATCAAGAGGGAGGTGGGAAAGTGGGAAAGAATTTTTACAACCTGTGTCTCTGATAAAGGACTCATTTCTAAAATTTATGGAGAATTGAGCCAAATCTATATGAATACAAGTCATTCCCCAATTGAGAAATGGTCAAAGGATATGAATAGGAAGTTTTCAGAGAAAGAAATTAAAGATATCTATAATCATATGAAGAAATGCTCTAAATCACTATTAATTAGAGAAATGCAAATCAAAACAACTCTGAGATACCACATCTCTCCAGTCAGATTGGCTAAGATGACAAAACAAGAAAGTGACAAATGCTGGAGAGGATGTGGGCAAATTGGAACACTAATACATTGCTGGTGGAGTTGTGAACTTATCCAACCATTCTGGAGAGCAATCTGGAATTATGCCCAAAGGATTATAAATAATTTCATACCCTTTGACCCAGCCATACCACTCCTAGGGTTATATCCCAAAGAGATCATAGTAGTGGGAGGAAGAACCATATGTACAAAAATATTTTAGCAGCCCTTTTTGTGGTTGCAAAGAATTGGAAACTAAAGGGGTGCCCATCAATTGGGGAATGGCTAAACAAGTTGTGGTATATGAATGTAATGGAATTTTATTGTGCTATAAGAAACGAGGAGGTGACGGATTTCATAATTACCTGGAGAGACTTATACAAACTGATGCTGAGCGAGAAGGGTAGAATCAGAAGAAATTTGTATACAATCACAGACATACCATATCTGTGACGACCAACTATGACAGACTGGACTCTTTTCAGCAATGCAGTGATATAAGTTAATCCCGAATGACTCAAGAAAGTGAGAAATGCGCCATCCAGAGATATAACTAGAAAGAACTGAGCCTGAATCCTGATGGAAGCAAACTAAATGATCTTGTTCTTCTCATTGTTTGGTTTTACTTCTTCCTTACCATCTTTCATCCCACCTAGTACAATATGCCTTTGTAATTGGAATAATGTTTAATATGAATGCATTTGAAGACCCTATACTGTACTATATGATGTCATGAGGGGAGGGGGGAGGGAAGTAAAGGAAATTTGAAAATCAAGGAACTATGGAATTGAATCTTGTTAACTGAAACTAAACTAATAAATTAATTAAAAAAAAAAAACTCCTTTAGTCATTTTGGATAAAACTATACACACTGCTTTTAATTAATTGAAAACTTAATAATCCTTAAAAAACTCCAAAGATGCAAATACATACGCACATACATATAAACATATACATCCTCTGATTTTGTTTCAACATCTTGACAAGTTTTTACTCCATGTTTTCACTTAAGAATGCATTTTTCCTGCTTGACTTACAAGTTCTTTTTAAAAAACATTTCTGAGGATCTCTATGCCCACAGCAGTTTGAAAACAGTCCTAGTTGCCAATGGTAACCTTAGTTTCAAAGAGGAAGAGTTATGTAATGAAGACCCAGAGTCAACATTTAATGAAAATGAACCTACAAGCTTTTCCTTTAAAACATAATTAGCTAAGTGACTGAGGCTATTTTCATTTTCTTGGGAAAACAACAATTTAAAACAACAACAACATGTAAAGCCACAGTTGACTAATTCTTCTCTTCTACTCTTGGCAGTTGTAAAGGAAAACAGGTAGAGAGCTGAGAAACAAAAGAATTAGGATCTTCCTAGAAGATGATTAAGTTAAAAATAGGAATATGCTTATCTTTCCTATCCACAGAATTCTGCTTGTTTCAAATAAAGAAATTCAAGTAAAGAATACATAACTTAAAAAAATCTAAATGCAAAGTTATTCAAGTACAATCAAAGGTGCTTAACTGACGTAAAGAAACTGTAGCAGCTCACTCATAGTGACTTTTATATATGTGAAGGAGGATGAGCATGATTAGAAGAGAAAGTGAGATAGGTAGAGTGAGTGAAAAAAAATAGATGGAGTGTTTAATATTTCATGAATTATTAAAAATTAGAGGAAGACCTTTAGTTGGTTAGGTAAATGCTCTGTGTAAGAGTAATGAAATTTGAAGATCCTTTTGTATTGCTAAGCTAAGACGTACTTAGCACCTAGTTTCAAATTAAGCCTCTTTTAAAGAAACAGAAGGTATGAACCCCTATTGCAGACATACCAGGAATGGGCTGAACAGGGAGAAACAATACTGTATATACAGAAAACCCTCATTTAGGAAAGTCAGAACTTATTGGGATGAACACCTGAAGGCTGGGCTACTGTTGCTGGACTGGAACTTCTGTGAAGAAAGCAATTTTGATTTTGAGAAGGGGAGAAAGTCATTTTGATTTTGAGAATGAAGCTGCTGAAGGCTTCTGATGGTCAGCCAGTGCTGCTGAGGCTGCTGAGGATTTCCAAGGGCCAGCTGGAGCTGAAAAAGACTGAGAAAGCATGACTGTGGTGTTGGTATTCTGCACAAATGTTGTTGTGGCATTGTTAATGTGTATGAATGTTCTTGTTGCTTTGTTAAGCCTTGTATTCCCAGGAAAAGAGACTGTGAAAGATTTGAGATGGCCTGGACCCTGTGAGCTCCAATGTGGAGGAGGAACTACATGGAGAGCTGGATAAGGAACTGGGAGCTGTCTGCCTTTGAACTCAGGTGGCATTTGGTTAGATTCAGGTGGGAGCTGGGACCATGGAAAAAGAACCATGGAAGTTGAAAGCCTGCCCTGAGTCAAGATGAAAAGACCTCTCTGTGGGTACTAAGTAGTGACTGAAATTGTAATTTATGAGTGACCTAGGGTTGGATGGCTTGTGTATTTCCCACTACCCTGTAAGAGGGTACTGAATAGTGACTGATGACTGAGTAGTGACTGATGACTGAATGGTGACTGATCTGTAACTTAGTGTGCCCTATGGGTAGAGGACTTTGACCTTTTGTACTTTATGGTTGAATGATTGAGCTACTAAGTAATTGATTGACTAAATGGTTGTACTTTGTTCAAAACTATGTCACCACTTTGGTAAAAACTCTGTGGCCATTTTAGTGATAAGCTGTTGAGTTATTATGTCACTGTGAATGCTGTACCTTGATTTTCTGTGAATGTTTTGCTCTGGCTTGTTATTGAATAAATTGAAAGTTTGCTATACTATGTAATCAGAACCTTGAAAGCTATTCATGGTAGCCAGCCTCTGGATAGCTGCTTGTGCTTGGCTTTACACTCTGTTAAGGATTTATGGAAGAATAGGCCCAAAATTTGCAAGGCTGGGTCAGTTTGTAACAATAGAGTGTGCTCAAATGAGATTGAGAAGGCAAATCCAAATACAATATTTATGTATCAGTATTATCTTTGGTTTATTTTCCTATAAATTATGGGTGAAAATATTGTCAATTATAAATGCATTAAATATGGCTATGAATTATTTCACTTCTAAGAAAATTATAAGTTTTATTAGCAAATAGTCATTGAGTCATAGTGTATCCCTTATTTGTAATAAAATTATGGTTATTGCTGAATAAATAAAGCAGGATAAGTTTTACAGTGAATATTACTGAAGTTCTAAATAAAGGCATTTTTCTTTGGTCACAGCTAGAAGCTTTCTAACTTCTGCAATCCACATTCTCATTGATATATTTTCATTCGACCCAGTTTCTATACTTTATCATATTTGTGATGCAAAGGCCTTGGTGAAACATCAGAAAATATTAAAAACCTGCATTCTACAGATGAAAGTGCTAGGTAGAAGCAATATAAACAGATGTCTGTTAAACTAGAATTTTCCCCAGTGGAAGGATGAGCTTTATCAAGTAGGTTGCATGTCCATTGATGGTAGCTATATATAATAACTAAAACAAGAAATGAAAAAAAAAAGTCTATGAGAAGATTCCATATTGCATGGAGGATCATAGATATAGAGTTGGGACTAATCTTAGAAGTTTCTGAGTTTCAACCCCTCAAACAGATCAGAAGACAGATAAGCTTTAGATTATATCACAGAATTCCCTTAGAAGCAGAGCTGATTCAAACCTAGTTCTTTTGATTCTAAAACTAAAGGCCTTTCAGCTAAACCACTCACACTCTCTACCATAGCTTTTGCTGTATATTAAGTTCGTGTTAAAATGATACAAATCTAGATTTGTGTACCCATTGTCACACTGATACAGATAAATCAGGGGTCAAAGTTTAGTCATTTAAATTTAGGCCTGTAAAGACCTTTATCATGGCAACCACAAAAGTCCATTGTAATTAGTGTAGATTAAAGCTTTAAAAAATTTCAATTGTTTCTTTCTGCCTAATTACTCAACCAAATCCACCTAACTTGCTTTTGATAGCAAATGGTTTTCCAGTATAAGACATAAATGAGTATGAAGTACATTATGAATTTAGGGCATGTCAATGAATATGGAATTTTTAGAAACCCAAAGTGTTTTCTGCCCCATGGACTGAGTTTTTATTGAGGACAGTCATAAATAACTTTAAAATATTCCATTGTGATAAGAAGGAGCTACAGATTAGGTCATTGTGGAATTATAGTTCCCTTGCTTAATGATGGTAGAAAATTGCCTGGCAATCGAACAAAGAGAAAGAGGGCGACGTGGTGAATGCAGGCTAATTAAACCAATAATTGCTTCTTGTTGTGTACCCAGATAATGTGCCCCTGATAATTTTAAATGAAGTCTTGAAGCTGTCTTCTTGAATGAAATGCTGTGCTAGTTAAAAGCGCTCCTCTATGCACTTCTCCCCGTGCTTAGAAGGTGGCCTACTTCTCCAAGCTCCTCAAAGCATTGCCTAGAAAAATATTGCAATAGCATGGGAGGATCCTCACACTCCCTCCCCTGGGTAGCAGAGGATGGCATCTGAATTTGCTCATGCTTTCTCTTCTTATAGAAATGTTTTTATATTATCCGACAAATCTAAAAATTCTCAGAAATATAGTTTTAGTATAATTGAAAAATTCAATTAAGATGTGATGTCATAACATTCCTATCATAGCCTGCCTACTCTTATCACCCATCAGGATATTTTTAATGTGGCACACTTTCAGGTAATAAGAACAAAAGCCAAAAGGAACATACTAATCTCTTAAAATCTACTTCAACTGATAACCTCATAACCAATCTTCTAAATATAGAACTAGACAAAATATCAATACAGGAAACATTTGAGATTTGTTTTGGTGGGGTAGGGAGAATTTTACATCTATGATTTCATCAGTGTGAGCAACTCAGTATAGAAATTTCATCTATAAAAGCACATACATATAAAAGGATTGCAGGATACTTGATCTATGTTTTTAATGAAACTCACAGGTCCTCTGTTCTACCCTTCAATTTTTGTTTGTTTTTAGAGATGAGGAAACTAAATTATAAGGAAATTAAGAGACTTTCCTGATATAATACAAATAGTATCAGAGGTGAAATTTGAAGACATTTCTTCTGAATTCAGTACAGTATTTCCATTATACTATATTGCCTCTTTAATAAATGTCTGCTGATTAATTGACTGATTAAAACTAACAATGAGTCTTGCATATTCCCTGGGAACTGAAAAAATGTGTTGTTTATCTCATAGTCACATAGTTAGGATATATCAGAAGCAGGACCTGAACCTAGGTCTCACTCTTCTGCCCATCCCCTTCAGGATTCCACTCCTTTTCCTCTCTCTCCCAACTGTGGATTTGAAAGCCCAAAACTTTAGTATGTAGGCATAGACTTAGACATTGGTGAATGACCTAGCCCGTGTAAATCTGTGTTTCCAACACCAAATGACTTCTGGAACACCCTTAAGCCTCTTTTGCAATCCCACTGTTGGTTTAAAATAGTATATTTGAAACTGATCACATAGAGCACAGTGAAATCCAGTTTGTTGTGAGCAAACAAACTAACCAAATAAAGGATAAAGTGCTTAATATAATTTGTAGTGAAATGTAAGAAAGTATTCAAGTGCCCTTTCTATTCCCATCAGTATTTGAAAGAAAGAATGCTATGAACTATAGGTATCATAGAAATATAAAATCAGAAACATTCCTTATAACTGGATCAAGTATCAAAATAAATGTTCATAACAGACTAATCATGTTATTATATTTTCCCAAGCAATATTGGACATCTGAGAGAATCATAGATTCACAATTTTGGAGTTAGGGGGTACCACAGAGACTCACACCCAAGATTCATAATATAATTCATACCAAAGAAGTGTTCAAAGTTTCTGTTTGAAGACTTCTCTAAGGGAGGGTCCATAACTTACTGAGACTGTCCATTCCATTTGATTTTTTTCCTTATAGTTAATACTTAAGCATAATAGGTAATACAATATGCATTTTATTCTAGCGAGTCTAGTAGTTTTAATAGCCAAGAAAAAAAGTTTTAGCAAATGTAAACTGGAAAGAATAAGAATAAAAGTTTGGGTTCTTGATAGGAGGACAGGAACTATGTGAAAGTACACATACACATATATGCCTCTATTCACAGTTGTTTTTTATGTGTACAATCAAGTACATGTGTATATGAATATATTATACATACATTGTATGTTAGCCTATATAAGACCATTTTTGATGTAACCAGTTATTAGTAAAAATTTTCAGTGCTTCATTCAAAAGGTAACCTAGTTTCTAAGGATGAAAATTGTGTGTGTGTGTGTTTGTGTGTGTGTGTGTGTGTGTGTGTTGTGATGCAATGAGAGGGTGCTCATGGAACTGTGCATGTACTCTTATATTTAAATATATTTGCATAATATTGCATGTATATACGTATATATATATATATATATATATACGTATGCTCATGCACTGATGTGTGTATGTGATACACATGCACAAATTAAGCTTTATGTTTCATATACCTGGAATAATTCATTTTAAAGAAAGTTATTTCTAGTCAAATATAGAAAATTGAGAATATTCCCACATATGTGCTCAATATGAAAAAAGGAAAAGTCAAGAAAATTACTTGTTCTATATGTTGTCAATATTCATTAACTCCCTGTCCTTTCCTTTACATACTTACTCATACAAGAAACCTAATGTGTAGGTACAAATGGTGCATTAGTATAAAGCTATCTTTCCCATGAATTTTTAATTCTTTTCTCACTACTTTTTATATGTAGTGTCAAGAAGATAGTTTTTGAAACTTGTAGAATGAGACACTAAGGAATCACACTTACTTCTTCCTATGTAGAATTTGCATAATGTGTATTCTCATTGTGGTATTTCACTATGGAATTTTCACCTATAGTGACTTGGGGTGCATATCAATAGAAACATTCAGTATAAACAAGAAGGGGAATAAATGAGCAAATAGATACATTGTCTTGCCAGATTTGGTATTTAAGTTTCCGTGGTCAGACCCACAAAATGATCTGAATCCCCTTTCACCCACCCTATGAGGGTGTGAAGGTAGAGAGAGGGGCTGGAATGATGTTATTCTAAAAGTAATTATCCTGCTACATCATGTAAAAGATGTTTACAAATATGTTGTCATAAATATCCAACTTTTCAAAAACCATGGGAGCATTTGCCATCTTCTAAACTGATAAATACACATTTACAAGTTGTGAAATTGAATTTTGAGGGAAAAATATGCACAATATGCTTGAGTTGGCAGCAATGTTCACAGTGAAAAGCAGTACTGCTAGTTAAGGCTTCATTTCTATTTGTTCTGTGGCTTGTTAAGTTGTCCTGATAGAAAACCATCTGTTTAGAAACCTGTAAAAAATAGCCTGCCAAAGCACAGTGAAGCTAAGCATCATGAAGCTATTTGGGCATTAAAAGGGTGATGTGCTATTGTGATGTGGCTGATTCTTTTTTTTTTTTTTAATTTTATTTTATTTTATTTATTTTTTATTTTTTTTAAACAAATGCTTTATTAACTTCTGTTTTACATCATTCATTTCCACCAGATTTTGAGTTACAATCATTTTCCCCCATTATTCCCCTACCCAACCTCCCAGAATAGCAGTCCCACAAGATATCGCTTCCTCCAAT
>WOXC01001152.1:0-54787 GCA_011680675.1 Gymnobelideus leadbeateri
AATGTAAATAGTTCAACTTTGATAAGTTCCTTTTGATTTCTTTTCCCTGATTACCTTCTCAGGCATCTCTTGCTTCTTGTGTCTGGATGTCAAATTTTCTATTCAATTCTGGTTTTTTCCTCAAGAATGCTTGAAAGTCCTCATTCCACTGAATGACCATATTTTCCCCTGAAACAAAATACTCAGTTTTGCTGGGTAGGTGACCCTTGGGTTCATTCCCAGTTCTTTTGCCCTCTGGAATATCATATTCCATGCCCTTCGATCCCTCAGTGTAGAAGCTGCCAGGTCCTGGGCTATTCTGATTGTGTTTCCACAATACTGAAATTGTTTCTTCCTGGCTGCTTGTAGCATTTTCTCCTTGATCTGGGGATTCTGGAACCTGGCTATAATATTCCTGGGAGTTTTCTTTTTGGGATCTTTTTCAGGAGGTGATCGGTGGATTCTTTCAACTCTATTTTGCCCTCTGGATCTAAAACATCAGGGCAGTTTTCCTTGAGAATTTCTTGAAGGGTGATTTCTAGGTTCTTTCCTTGATCATGGCTTTCAGGTAGTCCAATAATTTTTAAATTGTCTCCTGGATCTATTTTCCAGGTCAGTGGTTTTTCCCATGAGATATTTCACATTGCCTTCTAATCTTTTGTTTGTTTGGATCTGCTTAACAGCATCTTGATTTCTCATAAAGTCACTAGCTTCCATTTGCTCCAGTCTAACTCTAAAGGAATGAATCTCCTCAGTGAACTTTTGAGATTCTTTTTCCATCTGGCAAATTCGACTTTTTAAGGCATTCTTCTCCTCAATGCCCTTTTGGGCCTCCTTGGACATTTGAGCTAGTCTATTTTTTAAGGTGTTGTTTTCCTCAGTCAGGCTGTTGACCCTCATTTCATACTTTTCCTGCATCCTTCTCATTTCTCTTTCTAATTTTTCCCTCCACTTCTCTTATTTGATTTTTAAAGTCCTCCTTAAGGTCCTCTAGGGCCTGCAACCCGCTCATGTTTTCCCCTGGGGCTTTTGGAGCAGGACTTCTGACCTCACAGTCCTTTTCCCGCTCTATGCCCCCAAAATAGGAGTCTAGGGTTGCATTTTTCTGTTTCCTTTGCCTTGGCATGTTGCCACTTAATTGCTTGACTTTTGGGCTTGTTGCCACACTATGGCTTTAAGGCCAGATAGAGGAATTTTCGTCCCGAACGTGTGGGGGCAACTTCCGTTTCTGGCAAGCTGTAAACCCACCCATGACTTCCACCCTAGATCACAATCCAGATCCAGGGAGGTTAAAGCAAGAGCGATTACCCACCAAGACTGATCGCTGGATCTCCCCACGATTTGTAGGCTGGGAGCCGGAAATGCCTCTGAAAACTACAAAATGGCGTGTCTCCTCAGTGGCTTCTAGCCTCCAGGGGAGGGAGCTGACGCATTCCCCAAATACAGGTCCCAAAGTCCATAGGACACTAACCTCTTACTTTGTCCTAGGCAAGTCTATGTTGATAATTATGGCGTCTCCACAGTTCCTGGTGTTCTGGGGTTCCTCCAGCCGGCTGCTGGCCCTGCCGCCCTGGGGCTAAAACCTCGGCTCACGTGGACCTGGGCTCGGCTCCGCTCCTGCGCTCTGCGGGCTGCCGGTTCCCAGACCACTGCGGTGGTCCTTCCTGCAGGGTGCTGGGCTGTCCTCAGCGGGAGGTTAGCTTCTCTGTGTCGTTCTGTGGGTGCTGGGGCTCCAGAAGATTTTCAGAGTCCTTTTTTACATAGTTTGTGGAGAATCTGGGGGCAGAGAGGCTTGGATGAGCTGTTTCTACTCCTCCATCTTGGCTCTGCCCCCTAATTAACAATTTCTTATTAGCCATATTTAATTTCTTTTTTCTGGTCTGAAGATTATTCTCTGTGGCAGAGGAAAATAGGAATTGAATATATCAGTCTTCCATCAACCATTATTATTCCATGTATCCCAAACAATAGTCCTTTCATTTCTTTTTTTTTCTCATTTTATTTTATTTTTAATTAAACAAGTGCTTTATTAACTTCTGGTTTACATCATTCATTTCCACCAGATTATGAATTACATTTTTCCCCCATTTTTCCCTACCCACCACCCCAGAATAGGAGTCCCACTAGATATCCCTCATCCAATCTGCTCTCTCCCATATCTTCTCCCATACTCCCTTCGACTTTGTCATTAGGGCAAGGTGAATCTCTGGGCCCCAATGCCTGGACATCTTATGAAATATTTAATTTTAAAACTTCGATTTTCAGATCCATTCCCTTCCTCCCTTGTCACCCACTCCCTCTGAGAAGATAAGCAATTCAGTATGTGTTGTACATGTATAGCTATGCAAAACATTACCATAGTAGATATATTGTAAAAGACTGCTTATATTTCCCTCCCACCCATCCTACCTCCCACCTGGTCCATTCTCTACTTTGATCCTGTCCCTCTTTGATAGTGGGTACTTCCAATCTCCCCTCCCCCCAGAATGCCCTCCCCTCCATCATCCCCCCTCTCATCCCCCTTTCCCCTACTCAGGAGAGTGAGTGAAGGTAAGATATTCCATTTAGTATGTATGTGATTCTCTCCTTGAGCCAACTTCAATGAGAATATGCTTTTGCCTTTTTGCCTTCCTGTTCTTCCCCTCCCCTGCAACTACTTCCCCTTGCGTCTTCTACATGATATAGTTTACCCTACCCTGTCCCTCTCCATCTCCTCTTGCCACTTTCCTCTCTCACCTCTTGACTTCACCCCTTAAGAATTATCCCTTCCTTGGGGCGGCTAGGTGGCTCAGCGAGCAGAGCACCGGGCCTGGAGTCAGAGGGACCCGAGCTCGGATCCAGCCCCAGACACCGGGCAAGTCACCCAACCCCAATTGCCCTCCAAAAAAAAAATCATTCCTTCCCATCAAATTCAACCTGTGCCCTCTATCCATGTATACCTGTGAACATATGCCATGTACCCTTCTTCAATTACTTTCATAATGAGAGAGGTTTCATCAAACACAGTTATTGTTTTTCCATGTAGGAATGTAAATAGTCCAACTTTGATAAGCTCCTTTTGATTTCTTTTCCTTGATTACCTTCTCAAGCATCTCTTGCTTCTTACTTCTGAATGTCAAATTTTCTATTCAACTCTGGTTTTTTCATCAAGAATGCTTGAAAGTCCTCTATTCCACTGAATGACCATATTTTCCCCTGAAACAAGATACTCAGTTTTGCTGGGTAGGTAACCCTTGGCTTCAATCCCAGCTCTTTTGCCCTCTGGAATATCATATTCCATGCCCTTCGATCCCTCAGTGTAGAAACTGCCAGGTCCTGTGCTATTCTGATTGTGTTTCCACAATATTGAAATTGTTTCTTCCTGGCTACTTGTAGTATTTTCTCCTTGATCTGGGAGTTCTGGAGCCTGGCTATCATATTCCTAGGAGTTTTCTTTTGGGGATCATTTTCAGGAGGTGATCGGTGGGTTCTTTCAACCTCTATTTCCCCCACTGGGTCTAAAACATCAGGGCAATTTTCCTTGAGAATTTCTTTAAGGATGATTTCTAGGTTCTTTCTTTGATTGTGGCTTTCAGGTAGTCCAATAATTTTTAAATTATCTCTCCTGGATCTATTTTCCAGGTCAGTGGTTTTTCCCATGAGATATTTCACATTGCCTTCTATTCTTTCATTTGTTTGGATCTGTTTAATAGTATCTTGATTTCTCATAAAGTCACTAGCTTCCATTTGCTCCAGTCTAACTCTGAAGGAAGGAATCTCCTCAGTGAGCTTTTGAGATTCTTTTTCCATCTGGCAAATTCGACTTTCTAAGGCATTCTTCTCCTCATTGCCTTCTCCTCTTTTGCCATTTGAGTTAGTCTATTTTTTAAGGTGTTATTTTCCTCAGTCAGGCTGTTGACTGTCATTTCATACTTTTCTTGCATCTTTTTCATTTCTCTTCACAAATTTTCCCCCACTTCTCTTATCTGCTTCTTAAGGTCCTCTATGGCCTGTAGCCAGCTTGTATTTTCATTTGGGGCTTTTGGTGCAGGAGTTCTGACCTCACAGTCCTCCTCCATGCTTTGAGCCTCTTTGCCCCTAAAATAGGAGTCCAATGTTGAACTTTTCTGTTTATTTTGTTTCATTTGCCTAGGCATGTTGCCACTTAATTACTTGATTTTTTGGCTTGTTGCCACAGTAGGACTCTGCCACCAGACAGGGGAGCTTCCGCCCAAACGTGGGGTCTTCACAACTTCCACCAGTTGTGTGGCCTCTGTAAAGCCTCCACCCACTCTGGCAAGTTGGATACCCACCCCAAACTTCCCCCCCAGACCACAATCCAGATCCAGGCAGTTTAAAGCAAGAGCGATTAACCCCCAGACTGATTGCTGGATCTCCCTACAATTTGCAGACCAGGAGCTAGAGCCACTACTGATGCTGCAAAATGGCTTCTGTGCCGCGTTTCTTCAGCAGCTTTTCACCCTCTGCTCAGTTTTCCTCTCCTCTCCCAGATAGAGTGATCATTTCTTTCCGAAGGTTTCATCATATCCACTTCAGTAAAAACAATTTCACTTTGCTGGTCAGAATCAAAGGATGAGATCTCACTCTTGTTGATTTCTCTGTCTTTTGAAAGATGAAATAATCAATTAAGGCAAGTCAAAAAAAATATTAGCTCCTATTTTTGGTCAAAGATAGAATGCCCAAAATTGTTTAGATACTCACAGTGCTAATCATTATAACATCAGGCCCTGACATTAGACTTCTGATCAATTTCCTGAACTCTTCATTTATTTTTCTGTAATGTACTCGAAGCAATATTACCAGCCTCTATATATGCTTCCATTGTTGTCCATGTACATGATTTCCAGTATGCTTTGTTCATTCAGTTCTTAGATTTCTTCAACTGGTTATATCTTATTATATAATTTACATGTATTAATGTGAAACATATTATGCATATATTACACATAATTCATGTAATAAAACATATGATATTATATATTTATGTAATATATTATATGTAATATATGGCATATAATTCTATATTACATATGTGTTATGCAATATATCATATGCAATATATTATATATAAAATATGTAATGAAATATATTGTGCATATATATTATGTCTTACACACACACACACACACACAGACACTTTTTTCCTTATATATTTCCAGTTGTAAACTGCTGGAGTCATATAGTGTGAATATCTTCTACCAATTGTCAATCATGCCTATGAGATCACATTTTCCTTTTTTCACTCAGATTTGAGAAGCACCTAGGTGTCAACATGGAAAAAACATTGGACATGGGGTCAGGAAGACCCAAGATCAAAATGGTGCCTCGGACACTTCTTGGTTGTATAACCAAGGGCAAGATATTTCCCCTCCAGAGCCTCAGTTAACTCATCCTCTAAGGTTTCCTCCTGCTTGAAATCTGTGATCCTAGGGTTTATAGTTCACTTTGCTTGTTACCCGTATTTAGTTGCTTTGTTGAGAGATCATGGGTTTTGTTGCTGTCTCCTTTCTCAAAGTTTGCTTTCTCTGTGTTTTTTCTTCTGTGAGTTTTTTTCTTCTTTTCTCCTTCTATGTAAATTGTAGCTAACAACCCAGGGGTCTAGCTTGGTGAAGGTATTTGGTGTGTCGATTAACTGCCCCATTATTTCATTCCCTATGGCTATGACTTCCAAGATGAAAACACTCTTTCCCAAGTCATCATTTCAATTTCTATGGTCTTCCCTTTAGAATGTGAAGTTCCTTGAAGCTAAGGACTGCCTCTTTGTATAGTTATCACAGTGGAAAGTGCTTCACAAATGATTTTTTGTCAGCAAGTCCGTGTTCAGCATTTATCTCCTATCTGCCAAGTTCACCTTTAGTGAATCTTCAAACCTGAATCTTTACCTGCTGTTATCAACTTACAGTTTTCTGGAGAAGTAAAGCAGTGTAGTAATAGATTATAGAACTTGGCATCAGACATTGTCTCACATATCATCTTGGACCCAAGCTATATGGCCATGGCAAAATCATTTAAATTCTTTAAACCTCATTTTCCTCATCTTTCAGACGAATGAAAATAGCCACAAAACCTACATCACAGGCTTGTTTTATAGTGCTTAAATAAGAAATGTATAAAGTATGTAATCAACACTAAAGTGTCATATAAATATCAGCTATTACATTTTCTCTTTATATTCGTGCTTCTCTTAATAATAATCTCAAATAACTAAAATGGTTAGAAATTTTGAGGATTTTGACACTTTCCAATGTCCTTATTTCACTATGGTTGTGGTTCACATGCTTTCTTCCTTCCCCCCACCAAAAAAAATTCAGTACTATAACAAAGAACAAATGAATTATAAATGTATGTATATGTGTATATACATACATATATGTATATACACACATACGTATATATGCATAGATGTGTATTATGTACACACAGATGCACATATATACATACACAATACATATATATACATATATGTAATTTCACCATCTAGTTGCCATGAGATTACTTTCTCAAAAGACACTATTAATCTCCTAATTGTCAAATACAATATCCTTTACTCAGTCATATTTCTTTAACTGCTTCTTCTTTCTTCTTTGCTGGTATTCCTCATGGTTTTCTCCTTAACAAATCATGCCCTCTTCTAAGTTTTCCTGTCACTATCAAGAGAATAGCCATCCTCCCAGTCATTTAGCTCCCCAATCTCATTATCATCTTCAACTTCTCATTCTCATTCACTGCCCATATCCAATTCATTGCCAAATTTTGTCACCTCTCACACAACATCTCTCCTACATGTCCCTTTCTCCCCACGAACACAGCCACCTCCTTAGTTCAACCTCTCATCACCCAATTTTCAGACCCTTCATCACGCTTCTCAAGCTCTTTTGCATATCTTTCAGTTTATTACGATCCTTCCTCTTATGTGGTACCCAGGGTAAAGTCCAGAATGTATTCACATGAGGTGCATCAAGCAGGCATCATCCCACCCTTCTAGCACAATCTCACACACATTCTCCATGTTTTCCACTATCCAAATAAGTTGGACTATTGATCATCTTCTAAACACACCCCTCTCTGTGTTCTGCTCAGAAAGTGCTTACCATAATTCCTGGAACCTAGTAAGTTCTACGTAAATGTTTATTTCCTTCCAGTGACATTGCATATATTTGGAATGGATCTTTTTTGCAACACTTTCTAATTCTACTTTCTTTACAGTCATTTGTGTGCATTTCACCTCTCCTATGAACCATAAATTCCATGAGGTCAAGGGCTGTGTCTTCCTCATTTTTGCATTTTCTCTTTCCTTTTACTGTGCCTCACATCCAATGCCATTCTCAGTGCCTTCTACTAAGAAAAAAAGTGTTTGTTGAGTAAACATAGGTTTTTGGATGAAACTTCAGTTCTATCCTGAAAGCAAAACCTATGAGAGATTTATTTCTTTATATAAAAATACTATTTCATTCTCATAGATTTCTATGATACATAGCTGGGTAGGTTTACTCTCATCTGGATTGAATCTCAAGTCTCACTCTGTTCTCTTTGGCTATATCCAGTCCCCAAATAATTTAATGTTATCCTACTAAAGTACAAGAGCTATGTTCTAGGAGACTTTGTGAAAACCTATAATGGGGAAGATGAGTCACTTTAGGAGAATGGAAGAATGGATATGTGGAAATCTCTACAACCAACCAGATGGGGATTGTGGCAGAAGTCACTTTCAGCAACTAAAGGTTGCCAATCTGAGGTGTGGATAATGAAGGCAGAGTTTCATTGTTTACTTTTATAATAGGGAACATTGAGTGATTTAATTGAATGCACAAGCAATTACTGCATAATTAATCTTTTTCAAATCTTTGTTTAGCCTGACTGCCATGATGGTACGTGAATTATGAGAATAATGTGATTTATCTCATGGTAACTTCCAGCATTAGGAGTCTTTCAGCATGTTAAAAATTGAATGCTTTGGCACATCAAGTCCTCTGATGAAAATAATGTCTTAGTTCCAACTAGACAGAATGGCCAGAGGACATTCTAGACAGGGATTCATTCAGATTTAATATGAACAAAAAAAGCCCGATGGTGAGATGATGATAATATAGAATAAAGTCTGCTAAAAAGAAAAGAAAACCCTTTAAAAATGGAATCAGTTTTCTAAAATGCAGTGTTTACAGAATGTAATACTTAGGTATGGAGTATTGAAGCAAAAATGCACTCACATCATCCACTGGCCTTTCTTTAAGATGAAAGTTTGGTTTCCTAATGCTAAATAAATGAAGCCTGTGGCTTCATCAGTGCAGTACTAAGTCCCTTTCCCTAAATCATGCCCTGTGGAAGATCTGACGGGAAATCTTCCCAAACCTGACTGGATGGGTCTTGTAGCTGTAGATGATCATGCAGTCATTGGCAGCACTGAGAGAGGCCACAGGGGCTAGGCCAATCTCCTGTTACAGTCATTTTACAGATTAAGAAACTGAGACCCAGGAAGGCTACACAACTTGGACAAGCCAGAGGTGGAATTTGAACCAATTTCCTCTCACTCCCAAGCCAGAGCTCTTTTTCCTGTGATCTTAGAAGTCCTTAAATCTAACCTCTTCATTTTAGAGATGATGTGACCATAGCAAATAACCTAGGGGAGTGACCCATGTTAGAGATGTCAGGTTCTGCAGCCTTCACTTCCTCACCAGTCAGAGCTACTGAAGACTTGGGGAGGGAGTTTGCACCATCAAATGACCCAAGAGATGTGCTTCTTTGGTCAATGGAAATGGCCTTTAAAATGAGTATTATATTCTGCCATATGCTTTTCTGCCGTTTCCTCAGGACCACTAGATCTTTCCATCTGATTTCCAGCTGGAACCTCCTCTTAGTTGTCTCCCACTATTAGAATGTAAGCTACTTGAAAACAGAGACTGTCTTACCTTTCGATTTGTATGGCAAGCACTGAGTACAGTAAGAGTTTGATGAGTGTTTTTCATTCATTTGTTCATTGGCCAAAGTCACATAGATACCAAGTGGGAGAGCTAGGATTTGAACTCAGGGTTCTCTGACTCAAATCCCAGCACTAAACTCTGATGCCTCCTGACTTACAAGTCATTGGTACTTGTATACTTGAAGTCTGTATCACTTGGTAGGATCTATTTATGCTTCTAATCTGAGGGCATAACCTTGCAGAAACCAAGGTCACACAATAATGAAGCATGAGAGCAGACCCAGAGTGCATCCATTTATCATTCTCTTTATTGTAAGGGCACTTGGGGGCTCAAACCTATAACTTTACTAATATAAGTAACTGCCCCTATTAGCAATGATAATATTTGAGACTGTAACATAGGGGGACAGTGTGATGGTAAATAACTTCCCCATGATATATAACTTGCACAGATATGACTCGAAATTCCATCTTCTTGACTCAAATGACAATCCTCAAGCACCTACATCATGCTGCCTCTAAGCTCCAGTACCAACAATCCCCCAATGCAAAGCGTGGTGTTCATTCTTGCTAAGACAGGACATAAAGTATCTCTGGAGAGGAAAAGCACTTGGATTCATGCTTCACACTGCAGATTTTCTAAAGGACATCATTTTGAATTTCCAGGTAAAAATGTAGGTCAAGGGTTGGAGTATGACTATCAATATTATGTCTTTGCTCAAGCTGGATAATGTTTTGAAAACAGCCAAATCAGGGGGAAATTACAAAGCCCATCTGTTCTAACACTTTGCCAACAGAGATGGGTAGATCATTGCAAATGGCAGGGAGCTCCTTCACCTCCAATTCAGTTGCTTCTCACAGGGATGCAAAATGGAGGTGGGGGATGACACTGGAACAGAGGATATACCGTGCTGTTCAGCCTTCATGAAATCCTTATGACCTACCCCCAAAAGCCTCATTTTGCTAAAATGTGCCTCATAAGCCTTCAAGTCACAATCAAGGTCAGTCTGGTCTGTCTGTATTACTCCCTACCGCCTGCTGAAAAAAAAAAAAACATAGAGGTTCATTTTTATGTCCAGAACACAGCTCAGCATGAGAACAGGGAGCCCTGGGGTTTATATTTCTGATTTGCTATATATTACTTTGAGTTATTTAATTCCTCTGTGTCAAAGTATTTTGACAATATCTTCCTCTCTGCCTCCTGCACACAGAACCTTGTGAAATCTTCACTAGACTATTATATGGATTATTTAAAGTTGTGTTTCTTGTTTTCATTTTATAAATTTGAGGAATAAGACAAGCCAACAGTTACAAATGCAATGAAAGTCATGTGAGTAGCATTTTTTCTGTCTTCCTCCTTTTTGGACTAGGAAAATAAGAGATAAGTCTACCCTCTTTCCCTTCCTATAATGCTTTTCTCTCTACACCTCCTCTTTGTAAAATCCCAGCACCTCAGATGGGTGCAAAGAAGAGTCCAAGTTTCAAAAAAAAACCAGAGAGGTGCAGAGATAAGCCCCATTTTTCTAAAAAGAAAAACCAGAGAGAGGAAAGGATGGAATAAGGACCTAGGTCATGGAAATTGAATACAAATTTATTGTGGTCATTATGTAGCTTTCCTTCCCTAATACCCAAATACAAGCTTGAAGGTAGGGAATATTTCAGCTTTGGTTTTGAAATAGCAGTGCCTAGTAGAGTGCCTGACACAAATGGGTGTTTAAAAAATACTTATAAGATGGATGGGTAAACTGAGTCCCAGAGGATTATGACTTGCCCAAAGTCACACAGCTAAAAATTCACATCAGTCCTCAGACTCCAAATCTTTTACACTTTCCACTTTACTATGATGTCTAGCTACATATGTTAACTAAGAGAAGATTATGTAGTATAGGTAAAAACATGACATGGAAAGAATTTCTGACTAAACAGGAGTGAACCTGGGATGGAAAGGATAGAGGACTCATGTGGGAGAATCCCAAAGTGGAAGGGAAGATACCATCTTTGTCTGGGCATAGCAGACACAGTAGAATTCTACCAGGCAGGAGTCAAGAGGACCTGAGTTCAAATCTAGCCTCAAACACTTGACAGTTACTAGCTGTGTGACCTTGGACAAGTCATTTAACCCCAATTGCCTTCCCTTTCCCCCCTTCAAAAAAAATCCATCTAGTCAACTAGCATTTAAGAAGTACCAGTGCCAGAGAGAACCAGTATGTCTACTGAGCCTGGGGAAACTTGAGTATCCATTACCAAATATGTCAGATTGCCCCATAAATAAAATAATGCTTTTTGACTCATATCACATAAAAATCCCTTATGTCCCACTATTCATGTTAAATCCTCCCCCTAAAAGCAGGAAAAAGGCAAAATGAAACAAAAATGTGTGTCTGACAGGCCATTCCTCCCCCCCACACACCCTTTAGTTCTCCATCTATCTATTAAGAGGAGGGCAGTATGCTCTGTCACTTACTCTCCCAGGCCAAAATGAGTCATTGCATTTAATCTGAGTTAAGCTGGGGTTTTAAGCCAGCCAGTTTTGGGCCAGTCTGATTTATTTTATATCTCACTAGTTTACCATATTCTATTATTTTTGAATTTGAATATCCTCTTTTTTCTTTATCCACAAACCCTAGAAAATATAATCTTGTGGTCTAGAGTATCTGAAAAGAGGGCACAGATAGAAAGAAATGAAAGAAATGGCAATGGATCCTAGGTCAGGGTATTCGGTGACATTGGAAGTGACAAAGGAACCGGGGTGCGGGGAGAGACAGGAAATTAGGGTTTGAGTGCAGAAGATTCCCAGATACAGTAAGCCAAACCTCACTCCAGGGCCTTAAAGATAGAGAAGACTCAGTGCTCCAAACAGGAATTCAGGGATCAGGGGGGTTGAGGAGGACAAAGATCTCTGAGGCCAAAGACAAGATCACTGGGATGGCTTCAGACAACTGCATCTGGCTCCCTGGAAAACTGACAGAGTCTGAAGGGTGTTGGACCCAGGGTTGTATCACAAAATCCTTCCTACCCTTATAAAGCAGGAAGGGATGAGAAGGGTTAGTATGTTTATCCAGTTGTTCAGGGGCTGCTCGGATGAATCTCCAACAACCTCTTTCCAGCATTGACCCCAATGCGGTCAATTCCCCGACTAAAAATGTAAATCCTCAATCAGACCTGAGAGCTCATTGATTCAAAAGCTCCTTCTAACAGTGCACATCATAAAGTCTTTGGGCCTGGTTTGGGCCAAGATTTCTTGGACTCAAATCTACCTGTGACACATAATGGCTACATGACCCTGGAAAAGTCACTGACCCTCTCAGGGCTCTAGACAACCCTTCAAGGCTTAGGGAGTCTCTTACATCAGTGAAATCACGGTTCAACTCCTTATCTGATCTTTCCATTTGAATGTCTGAATGAGAAGCATCATGGAACAGTGCAAAGAGAGACAACTTCCTAATTGGGAGGACCTGAAGGCTGGTCCCTTTTATTTGTTCCTACTCCAGAGCTGTGACGCCTGCGGCAAAGACATAGCCTCATTTTCCCAGTTGACGTAAAAAGACTCAAAATTGTAGAACAGTTACTTCATTGAAAGAGGATTTTCTTACAAAGATGAAATGAAAGATAAGAGGCAGAGGCAGAAGCAGAGGCCAAGATAGAGAGAAGAAAAGAGGAAAGGAGAGGGAAAAAGGAATGGCCACAGAGGAAGATAAAGAAACAAGGCAAGGATATAAGCATAAATATACATCTGTTTGCATATTAACTATGGATGGCCCAGCCCAGCACCCCCCATGTCACTCCATGCTTTGCACATGCCTGTCTCATAGTAGGTGCTCAATTAATGTTGAATGATTGATGTACTTATATCATAGGCCCATAAGATGACAGATTTAAATGACTTCCAGAAGGTTACCCAGGGAATAATAGGCAGAGGCAGGATTCAGAGCCAGGTCCCATAATCCTGAATTCTGTACCCTTCCCTGCACCATGGCTCTCCCCTCTGTATTGTATAGGTAAACCTCACAAACCTAGGCGGAAGCTGAATTCAAAGGAAACTTTGGAAGAGCTCTGAGGCTGACTTGAGACAAGCTCTGCTAATAAAGCTCCACATCAGGTCCCTTACCTTCTAAGTCTAATTATATATTAATCTATTGACATTCCCAAGTTACATTCAGGACTCTCAAGGAATAAGTCAAATCTGCTTTTTTGTAGTACTAGTTTCTTTCACAGTCAAATGATTCATTTCCCTAGTATATTCTGAAGGGCAATACTGATGCCTGATACTGTCTTGGGAAGCTCCTTTTCTGAGATTCAACATCCTCAACTCGGTTTTTTGTTATTTTAAAAGAAAAAAAAAGGCTTTGTAATAATTCTTTTAAGGGTTGCTATAGCATTTGCTGTGTGGGACGGGAAGATGTTGGCGGCTGCCTCCTAAATCAGTTTTGGAAAATACCATTTTATATTCAGCATCATGTCTCTTTGCTACACATGAAAAGGGAAGAAAAAGAAATTAAGAGTTAAGATCTAGGGATGTTACAATCTTTGCACATGGTTTGGAGATCATGATTTGGAATTTCATTGCAGATTTTCTTAAATGGATGAACAGTTAGCTCTGGGTTGATATAAGGAAACTGAGGTCCAGAGGGCTAAGACTTCCCAAGGTCACAAAGATAGTATGGTACTTAAAAGGAGGTTCAAACTCAGATCCTGTGACTCAAAGTTCAACACTAGTGAGAAAACACCTGAACTAAGCATCATTGCTTTTTCTATAAGAATATGACTCTTTATTGAAATATCAGCATATATGAATTAAATATAAAAGTAATATATAAGAAATGAAATATAAGAGCAAAATAATTTGAAGAAATAAAAAAAGGGAAAAACTGAACATTTTTTTTGTTTCTAATCTAATCTAATCTAAAACATTTCCTAAATTCAGTGGTGATCCCTCAGTGCTTTAAAGCATATGACAGAGGGGAAGATACCTAAGAATGGAAAAAAAATACAGATTCTTATTTAAAAAGAGCAAGTAAATGACAATAATTATTGAGTCATATATCTACTTGCCTATCTATGTGAAATGTTTATGAGAACAATCTATGCATAGCATGTGGGTATGCTTGGTGAGGGTATTAGCAGGAAAGAGACAAGATTTGAAGGGAGTGACCCCCTGGAGTAGCCCAAATCTTACAATCACATAGGTGAATGGAAGCTCCAGATCAAAGAATCTCATTTGGCTTTATGCTTGTTGTACACAAAAGAAAACAAAATAAAAAACACTACTGGCTTCAGAGGAATGAGACCACCTTTAAGTTTCTTCCAACAATTTGTCTTTTGTACATGTCAAAATATTATGAGACATTCTGAAAGATGTAGTATCAAAGATAACATGATTCAATGACCCTATGATTATTAATATCAGACAAATACATAAAGGAAAGAAAAATAAGCTCTGTAGAGTGCTATAATTGCCATGAAAAAGATCCAGTCTAGATTTCAAATCAAGTCCAATCTAGCAAGCATCTATAGGAAACATCTGTGACAGGCCACCAGAGATATGTCAAGAGGCAGCCAGGTGGCGCCATAGAGTACAGAGTGCCAGACATTGAGTCTTCCTCAATGCACATTTGGCCTCAGATACTTAATATCTATGTGACCTTGGGCAAGTCACTCAGTGCTGCTTGCCTGAGTTTTCTCATCTATAAAATAAGTTGGATAAGAAAATGGCAAACCACTCCAGTTTCTTTGCCAAGAAAACCCTAAATGACTGAACATGAACTGGAGATAGATTAATAAAATGTAAAAGATAAAATGAATATAAAAGAAATAAAATTAAAATGATTCCTATCTGTCAAAGAGCTGGCTTTCAGCTGGGAAAATACAATATACAAAGAGACGCACATCATGCAAGATAATTAGAAGAGAAGGGAGACAGCACTAAGAATTAGGGGACATCAGGAAAGCCTTCCATTGGGGGGTGGCACATAAAGTAGGAAGCTAGGAAATTCTAAGAGGCAGAGGGAAAAAAGGAGCACCCTGGAGGCACTAGGCTCAGCCTTGTAAACTCACTTTGGCAGGAGACAAAAAGGAACAATTCATAGGTCATTTTGACTAGAATATAGTTTGTGAAGGGAACTGATATATAACAAGCCTACATGAAATGGTAAGGCCCTTCAGATTCTCTTATTTAAAGAATGACATTTTACTGATATCATCCAGTCCTAGATTGTTTTAGAATCAACAAAATGAGACCCATCATCCCTCAAGAGTTTGACTAACTATGGTGGGGGGGGGGTGTTGATCCATAATGTAGATGTGCAGTTGGATGGAACTATTGAACTAATCCATAGATGTGGATATGTGTGTGCAATACACAGGTGCATATAGTAAAGTGTGTATCTGTGCACAAAATATATGTGTGTGCACATGTAATCATGTGTATGTGTACAAATGCATGTGTGTATGTATATACTTTTCCCAGACTTAGAATAGTGGGCAGTAGTTGTTTTGGACTTGGCTTATGTTACTTTTGTTATTGCAAAGTATCATATGGAAGTCAAAGGCAAAGTATACATATATGCATGTATACATATATGCATACATACATACACATACATGTGTGCATATGTATGGGCATATATGTACGTATAGCTTGTACGTGTGTGTTTTACATAAATATGCATCAACATGCTACATAGGTGTAAGTGTGCACATGTACATGTGAATGTATATATGGCACTTTGTGACAGCAAAAAAAATAGAAGCTATGTGGGCGGGTCTATTGATTAGGGCAGTGTTTAAGTAAACTATAGTATATTAATGTAATGGAATATTCTTTTCCTTTAAGAAACAATGAATATGAGGGATTCAGAGAAATGTGGGAAGACCTGTATAAATTTGAAGTGGAAAAAGAACAGAAACAAGACAATGTAGATCTAAACATGCATGCACACATTGGGGCTTGAGCCTGTGATTTAATTAAAATAGAGAATTCCCAGATGCAGAAACTCTCTCTACCAATGCTGGTCTGTATCTTCCTTGCAATTTCTATTCTTACAGAGTTTCCTAGAACACTAAGAGGTTGTCATTACCCAGGATTAAACAACAATTATTATGTGTCAGAGGCAGGACGTAAATCTGGGTCCTCCTGGTTTTGAAGCTCACTTTCTATCCACCATCCTGCACCCCATCCCACACACACACATACATACACATATGGAGAAAGAAGGAAGAGGAGTGAGAAAGTGACAGACAGATACCCAAACAGTCTAATTAACTTCTGTGAACTTCACTAACTGTCAAGTGGACATTTCACACTGGATGCCCCAGAAGCATCTCAAACTCAACTTATCCAAACCAGAACTCATTATCTTTTCCCCCCAAAATCCAGCACCCTTCCAAAATTCTTCATTTCTGTCAAGGGCACAACCCCACCCTTCTCATCTCCCAGGCCTTTAAGCTCAGAATTATCCTCCGCTCCTCCCTCTCCCTCAGCCCACACATCCAATCCAACCTCAAGATTTCACCTCCCAAATAGCTCCTGCATTTCAGTCTTTCTCTCTAATTAACATGACTACACACTCTCACCTAGTTTGTCATAATGACATTGCAATTTCTCTACTTGCCTCAAGTGTCTCTTCATTCCCATCTCTCTTCATACTGCTGCCAAAATTATTTTTCATAAGCAAGGATTTGACCAAACCAAGGTCTCCATTCTAATCAATGTCATTGCCTCTAGGATCAAGTATAAACTTTGTTTAGCATTTAAATCCCTAGCCCCAACCCATCTTCATTGCCTTATTGTACATTATTACTCCTCTTCTGACCATCTTCTTTCTAGTGACTTGGACTTCTCTCTGTTCCTCACACCCCTCATTGAGCCTCATCATTGACTTTCTTCCATGCTTGAAATATACTCCATGCTCACCTCCATCTTGTAGAATCTCTCTCTTCCTTCTAAAACCACCTTGGACTTGAAGTTATTTTCTGATTTCCATGACTGTCAGTGTCCTCCTTCCAAACTACCTTGTAATTAATGGGTATATATGTGTGTATGTGTGTGTGAGTGTGTATGTATGTGTGTATTGCACAACTATTATTATGTGTCAGAGGCAGGATATAAATCTGGGTCCTCCTTGTTTTGAAGTCCACTTTCTACCCTGTGTGGATATGTGTGTATACATTGTGCATCTATACATATATACACATACATTGTGTATATATATATATATATATATATATACACACATACATTGTGTGTATATATATACATATATACACATACATTGTGTATATATACATATATACACATACATTGTGTATATATATATACTATATATAATATTCATATTTATTCTCTATATGGTTCATGTGTTCTTGGCTCCCCTCTTACTTGCAAGATTCTTGAGAGCACTGATTGTCTCTTTCTTTGCCTTTCTATCTCCAGCCTCTAGCACAGTGCCTAAGATTAGCAAACTCTTCAGAAATGCTTGCTGATTAATTGAATAATTACAGTAATAATGAAAACCCAAAGAAGACTATTAGGAAGCTGCACTGTGTGTAGATTCATACTAGTTGTGACAGAGATGATGGGATGCAGCTTCTTCTCCTCCAAAGAGAGATGAGGATGGGGTTGTGGGTACAGATTATTGCATATGCAATCAGATATGTCATCTCTGAATTGGGTGGCTTTGATTAACCTCTTTTCTTGATTGGAATAGAAAGCTCACTGAGTAGGAGGTATGAGAGAAGAGTATCTACAAATTCTTTATTGGTAAAAACAAAATTTATCAATAAACCTTTTTTTAATTTCACCCTCATTTTATTTTTTATTTAATTTGTTTATTTTTAGCTTCAACATTCATTTCCACAAGACTTTCTCCCCATCTTTCCCCTATCCCCAACCCCAAAATAGCAAGCCTACTGAATACCCCTTACCCCAATCTGCTCTCTCTTATATCCTCTCCATCCCCCTTTTGACTTTCTAGTGCAGCAAGATGTATTTCTATACCCTACTGCCTGTATATCTTATTTCCCAATTGCATGTAAAAAAAATCATGACATATATTTTTTAGCATTTGATTTTAAAACTTTGATTTCCAGATTCTTTCTCTTCTTCCCTCATCACCCACCCCTACTGGGAGGAAAAGCGATTCAATATAGGTTACGCATGTGTAGTTACACAAAACATTTCAATAGTAGATATATTGTGAAAGAATGACTATATTTCCCTCCATCCTATCCTGCCTCCCATTTATTCTATTTTCTGCTTTGACCCTATCCCTTTTCAAAAGTGTGTGCTTCTAACTACCCTCCCCCCCAATCTGCCTTACCTTCTATCATCCCCCCTCTTATCTTCTTCCCCCCTCCTTTCCTGTAGGGTAAGATACACAAATGAGTATGTATGTTATTCTCTCCTTAACCCAAATTCAATAAGAGAAAGGTTGACCCATTTCCTTTTGCCTTCCTGTTCTTCCACTCCATTATAACACTTTTCTCTTGTCTCTTTTATATGAGGTAATTTACCCTATTTTATCTCTCCCTATCTCCTCTCATTATATTCCTCCATCACCTCTTAATTTTATTTGTTAGATACCATCCCTTCCTATTCGATTGATCCTGTGCCCTCTGTCTATGTATACATGTATACATATACACACATTCACATATATATATATATATATATATATATGCACTTTACCCTCCTATATGAACACACACACACACACATATTCCCTTCAACTATCCTCATATTGAGAAATGTCTCATGAGTTACAATTATCATTTTACCATGTAGGAATGTAAATAGTTCAATTTTAATAAGTTCTTATAATTTCTTTTCCCTGTTGACCTCTTCATGCTTCTCTTGCTTTTTGTATTTTAAAGTCAATTTTTCTCTTCAACTCTGTTTTTTTTTTCATCAAGAATGCTTGAAAGTCCTCTCTTTCATTGAATGACCATATTTTCCCCTGAAACATTATACTCAGTTTTCTTGGGTAGATGATTCTTGGTTTTAATCCCAGCTCCTTTGACCTCCAGAATATCATATTCCAAGCCCTTCAGTCTTTCAATGTAGAAGCTGCCAGGTCTTGTGTTATCCTGATTGGGTTTCCACAATATTCAATTTGTTTCTTCTTGGCTGCTTGTAATATTTTCTCCTTGATCTGGGAGCTCTGGAACCTGGCTATAATATTCCTAGGAGGTTTCTTTTTGGTATCTTTTTCAGGAGATGATCGGTGGACTCTTTCAACCCCTATTTTGTCATCTGGTTTTAAAATATCAGGGCAATTTTCCTTGAGAATTCTTAAAGGATGATTTCTAAGTTCTTTTTTTGATCATGGTTTTCAGGTAGTCCAATAATTTTTAAATTATCTCTCTTGGATCTATTTTCCAGGTCAATGGTTTTTCCATTGAGATATTTCACATTGCCTTCTATTTTTTCATTTGTTTTATAGGATCTTAATTTCCTATAAAGTCATTAGCTTCCATTTGCTCCAATTTAATTTTGAAGGAATCATTCTCTTCAGTGAGTTTTTGAAATTCCTTTTCCATCTAGCAAATTTGGCTTTTTTTTTTTTTTTTTGGCTTTTTAGTGGGCAATTGGGGTTAAGTAACTTGCCCAAGGTCACATGGCTAGGTTTTTTTATTTGTATGTGTTAAGTGTCTGAGGCCGGATCTGAACTCAGGTCCTTCTGACTCAGGGCCAGTGCTCTACTCACTGTGCCACCTAGCCACCCCAAATTTGGCTTTTTAAGACATCCTTCTCCTCATTGACTTTTTGAGCCTCTTTTGCCATTTGAGTTAGTCTATTTTTTAAGGTGTTATTTTCTTCAGTCAGGTTGTAGACTCTCTTTTCATAATTTTCTTGCATCGTTCTCATTTCTCTTCCCAATTTTTCCTCCACTTCTCTTACTTGATTTTCAGAATCCTTCTTGAGCTCCTCCTTGGCTGTAATGGAAATGCAAATTTAAAGATCTTCCCTGCCCCTAGCTTAAGTGCACCTAGAGCCTGTGGTGGGAGGCTTGTTTTTCAGGAAAGCCCACACCTTGATACTTTGTAATTGGGCAGTGGGTCAAGAAGGCTGTTACATCCTCTGAGCCAGGAGAAGGCTATATAAACCCTGATGAGAGGATTTGCTTTGGGGCTCACTTTGAGAAGTGTTGTGTGATTTGACCAGATGACACTCTGGGCAGCTGTTGAGAGCCCCCCGGCTTTGAAAACCCAAATGTTGATGCTTCTCTCTCTGGTAACTGTGATTTGGTATTGATATAATGGGTGGACAGTTTGGAAGCCTATTTGATTTGTCTGTATACTTTGAAGTTCAGGGTGCTGACCTTTTCCCCCAGAACTAGGTAATATATGTTTGTTTGATTAAAGTAAGTTTGTTAACTGATTTTGAGTTGCTTTCCTTTACAAAAGCAGATCTAAGAACCTGTGTTGGCAGCCACTCTGGGGATGCTGGGGTGCTTGCTGCTACATTGGCCTGTAACCAATTCATATTTTTCTTGGAAGCTTTTGATGAAGGAGTTCTGACCTCATTGTCTTCCTCCTGTTCCATGCTTTGATCCTTTTTGTCCCCCAAGAAAGGATTCTGTAGTCTGTTTGTGCTTGCTTATATTGCCAGTCAATTACTTGACTTTTGAGCTCTTTGCCATGGTAAATCTCTGCTTCCAGAGAGGAGAGCTTTGTCCCAAATCACTGGGGTTTTCTCAAATGTTGTCAGAGGCCTGAGGAAGGCACCCTCTCTACAGATACCACCCTGGAAAACTGGTGTTTCTCACCCCAACACCACCACCCAAGACTATGACCCAGATCCAAGCAGGTCCAAGCAAGAGCAATTACCCTCGGAATGGTTTCTTGGTCCCCCTACAATGTTCAGGCCAGGAGGTCCTGAGGCAGCCACAGAGCAGTGGATGCAGCCACCATGCTTCTACCACCTCTCAACCCTGGGGCAGGGGCCAAACATGCCCCTCCTTTCCAACGGAGTTCCTTACTGGCCTTTTACTTACTTATTGGCATTTATGGGTTGAAAATTCTGGAAACCACCATAGCTGCTGGTGATTCATTCTCCTGAAGTCTGCTCTGGCCGCCGTTGCCTCCTTGAGGCCAAAACCACATGGCTCATGCAGGACTGCACTTGGCTCCCAGTGTGCTGTGATGAACCTTTTCTTCTGTTGACCTTCCAGGCTGCCTTCAGCGGGAGATTTGTTTCTGTCACTTTGTGGGTTCTGTAGCTCTAAAATTTGTTTAGAGTCATATTTTATAGGTATTTAAGGTGGTTGTGGGGGGAGGTCATGGAATTTCCTGCTTCTACTCTGCCATCTTGTTTCCACCCCCCCATCAATAAGCCTTCTTAAAAAAGTATTACTAGCTAGGAGAATTAAGATTGAAGGATCAGTACTTGAACTAAAACTGCTAAGCCATTCCTTTTCTTATCACTGTGACCTCCTTCCTATTACACTCTAGTTCACCAAATAAATTGATATCTAAGGTCTATGATAACAACAACAATGATGATAGTCTATATAGCATTTTTAACATTTTAAGTCTACAAAGATTTTCTCCCAACATTCCCCACAGGTAGGTAATGGAAATGTTATTTGCCCTATTTTACAGGTGAGGAAATTGCTATAGAAAGAACAAGAACTTGCTCATAGTATCACAGATAGAGTTGAGCTCAGGCTAGAGCCAGGCCTTCTGACCTAAGCCCATCTCTCCCTCCCAGACACTACTGTGTGTCTACAAAAGCTTCAGTAACAGCTGCATTGCATCACCTGGCTTTGAATCTAGAAAATTCTTGTCTCTCCTGAGTTTCCAAGAAAAATGGCTGTCTTTGGAGCCCGGGCAAACTCTTTGCCATGAATTCTGACTCTCATGTTTCTATCCTTTAACTTCTGAGGGGAAGTCAAGAACTTTTGCCAGTTCTTCTATCCTTCTTTTACCCTTAAGATGGCAATCCTAGTCCTTGATCACTCAGTCTCTCAGCTTCAACATTGTGCTTTCTGTAAAGTTCATGCACAGAATACAGCTCCTTTACATTTGTAACCTCATTTGACCCTTAAAACATCCCTGGCAGGCAGGTACAAATTTTATCCCCATTTATAGTTAAGGATCACACAGCGAGTAAATGGCTAAGGCTAGATTTGAACTCAGGCATTCCTGACTCCAGGCCCAGTTCTCTACCCATTGCCCACCACCTAGTTGCCTCCATAAAAAACAAGTGTAAACAGTCTTTATTTGAATTCAGGCACTATCCATTAAGCACCTATTACTTAAAGAGTCCTGTGATAGGTGAAAGAAGAAGAAGAAGAAAGAGAAGGAGGAGGAGGAGGAGGAGGAGGAGGAGAAATATCTGGCACTTTTATTGTATTTTAAGATTTGCAAAACACTTTACAAATATTACCTCAATTTATGCTCACAACTCTGAGAGTGAGGTGCTGCTCTCATTCTCAATTTATAGTTGATAGAACTGAGTCAAACAGAAGCTAAAATTATCTGCCGAGGTTCATACCACTAGTATCTGAGGCTGGATTTGAACTCAAATCTTCCTGACTCCAGGTCAAGTATCCTATCCACTGAGGGATTTATCTGACTTGTACTATCATCTGGCCTTCTTTTAGGAAACAAGGGAAGGAGCGCTGAGTCTGGAGACAGAGGACCTAGGTTCCAATCTTAACTCTCATGCTTAACATCCTTGAACCTTAGATTCCTCATCCAAAATATAAGTGAGTTGGACTAAATGCCCTTTGAGGTCCTTTACAACCCTAGGGTTATGATCTTATGGCATAATATCTGTCATCTCTGTTCCTTTGCACAGGTTGACTCCCATTCCTGGGATATACTTCTGATTTCCCTCTGTTTAGGTCTTTCTTGATTCCCAGGACCCTAGCTACTAATGCTTCAATCTCAAAACCACCATGTATTTACCTCATGTAAATGCACTTATATATTGTTTTCTTCCCATAGACTATAACCCCCTTTAGGGCAGGGACTCAAGAAGATTTTAATAAAGGCTTGTTCATTAATACATTGAATAATAGTGATGAGGATGATGTTAGTGGCTATTTCAAGTTAGAAAAAATATTATATTTCAGCATCACCACAACTTTAGGAGGTAGATAGTATAGGTATAATTATCTCCAGTTTACAGACGAGGAATCTTAGACTCAGTAATTTTCCCTTTCATACCACTGACAGTATCTGGGGCAAGATTCAAACTCAGGTCCTCCTGGCTCCAAATCCAGCACTGCAAACCCTCATAATTTGTACTTGCTCCCCTGGTGGTTGATCTTTTTAAACCTTTCATGTACTGTTTAGTCTTGAAATGTGTAAGCAGTTTTAAAGAAGGCTCTAAGGATTTCCTTTCACATTTTAAATGATTCAATAAATCTTTGTCAAGAATAATGATGATAAATAGTGAATATGATTTGCGTTTAGGATAGTAGAAACATCTAATGATCCTTCTGCAAAGGTTTCCAACCTCAAAGACAAAGTCATGTCCTAGTCATTTAAAAATCAATTTATAAATATTAATTTAGAATTCATTTTCTTTCTTGTCATTACATCTTTACATTAGCATCTTTCTGTGCTTTCCCTTCCTGACATTCTCATTGTACCAGGGGGAGTGGCTATAGAGGTTTTCCATATTTATACAGATCATAGATCTAATCTCATGTCATCAATAACGATTACTTGGCACTATTGCTTAATGAATTCTGGGAACATCTCTAACCCATAATTGGCTCTGGCAAGTTCGTTAAGAAGATAGATACAATATCTATTGCCTTGTAGCCAAACACACTCACTTAGATCTTTATCAAGGGAGAAGTTGTGTCCAAGGTGGATTACTAGTCTTTAGAACAAATGGTAAGGACATTTTTATTTTGACAGTTCCAAGTGGCCTGGCACCATAAGCTTTCAGGTTCACTTTGTAGTGTAGCTGACTCACCAAATCATTCAGCATGCCTTCTGAGTTTGGCCAGTGAGGGAAAATCCATTAGTTGTCAGTTGGTTTTCTAGGTTACTTAACCTATATAAATGAACTTCAAGGATTCTATGGGGGGAGGGGGGATGACAGGAGTTTCTCTGGATCAGTTCATTGTTTATTAGTTTTTATCTCCTTTTACAAACACGTTAAGCCCATGAACTCTACTTCACTTTAAGATATTATTCTTTTGTAGTTGCTTATTGCCTGTAACTTAATCAAGAAGCACTAATTAAGTACCTATCACATTGTAGGCACTGGGGCTAGGCGCTAAAGAGAACAACAAACCAGTCCTTGCCCTGATGAAGTCTACATGGGGGAGTGGGGTGGGTAGAAGACATATATGCATGTAAGGGAATATGTTTTAAAATAAACTAAATACAAAGTGATTTTGGAGCGTTGGTGAGAGGACACTAGCAGCTAGAAAGATCTGGAAAGGTCTTATGTAGAAGATGCTTCTTAGACTAAGTTGTGCAGGAAGCTAGGGATTCCAAAAGGTAGAGATGAAGAGAGGGCAAGCCAGGGAAGAGACACAGCCCATGGAAAGGCATTGCATCTGAGAGTGAATGCTGTGCCAGAAATAGCTAGAAAGCCAATTTGTCTGTGAACAAAAAGAAGCAACTAATAATAATAAAATAAGAATAACTACATTTATGTGGTGCTTTGAAGATTGCAAAGTGTTTTGTATATGTCATGCACTTGGTCCTCACAACAACCCTGTGAAGTAGATCTCATAATTATCCCCATTTTTACAAGTGAGGAAACTGAGGTGGACAGAAAGTAAGTGACTTGCCCCTAGTCACACAGTCACTACAAGGGATTCTTACCCAGGTCTTCCTGGCTCTCTGTCCAGCACTCCATCTACTGGGCCACCAAGCTGCTTCTAATAATAATATTGATAAGCCTGAAAAGTTACATTGGAAGTAGGTAGTAAAAGACTGTAAATGTCAAGTGAAGGCAATAAGGAGCAGCTAGAGAATCTGGAGCAAGAGACTGATCTGGTAGGACTTGGGGTTTAGGAATGTCACTTTCTCAGCAGTATGAAGATAGAACAAAGCAAAGAGATTGGAGGCAAGGTGACAAGTTAGAAGGCTTTTGCCAGGCAAGGTCTGATAAGGACCTGAACTAGGATGATGGCCTTGAGTGGATAGAGGAAGACCAAGAGGAAAGATATTATAGAAACAGGTGAATGAGAGAGAACAAAGAACCAGGAATGATTCAAGGTCATGACCCTGGGTGCCTGGAAGGCTGATAGCACCATCATACAAAATAGGGGGGAACAATTAAATCAAGTGGATATGTAACACTTACTCTATGTGAGGAACTATGCTAAGCACTGGAGATACAAAGGCAAAATACAGAAGACATTCTCTTGGCCCAAGGAATTCACATTCAACTAGAAGGAAAAAACCCCATTAATCAGTATTTACAAAGGTTTTTGAGTCTGAGAAAACACCAAGATTTAGAAAGCTCCAGAAAGTCTTTTTATAGGAAGAGGCACCCAAGGTAAGCCTCAAAGAAAACAAAAGAGTCTAAGTAATGGAGGAATGAGTGTATTCTCAATATAGGGGATGACCCATGCAAAGGCATGAAGGTAGGAGAAGGTAGAAGGAAGGAAAACAACAATTCAGCCATTTTGACTGTAACATAGGATTGTGAGGAAGGTGATATGAAATAGGCCTGAAAAGGTCAGTTGGAGCCATATTATAAAGGGCTTTAGATGCAGATCTGAGAAGTCTGTGTTTTATCTCAAAGGAAGTAGGAAGTATCTGGAGTTATTTGGGCAAGTTAGTAAATGTAGTCAAGCCTTTAAATCTCAGCATATACCATTCATTGTTTTTGGTGATACCATGACTAAAGATGAGGCTTTCTGTTAGACAAGAGAATGTCAAAAGATGCCTAGTAAATCCAACATCACACATGTAGACTCCAAATTCCCACTGAAGTTTTTGTGTGTATGCTTAAGGCAAGAGAGAGGAAATATATAAATCATCATCTTGGAGCTAAAAAAATGTGTCAGTAGAAAATATGAGAATAACAGTTGCCTTAAAGAAGGAAAAAAATCATTTTGACTCAAGGATATATTTGTTTCAAAAGCTCATTTGGAAGCTGAAAGCTCCGTTTGATAATGAGGATTCCTGCTGAGGCTTGATCAGTTTTCAGCAGGCTGTGTCACGTAAGAATCCAACTTGAAACGCTTTCTGCCTTTATTACCTATGTGGGAATTGAGGGATCTAAGCATCTCATGTCATTTGGATAAAACATTAGGATTGATTAAATATAAAGCATTTAAAAAATAAAGTTGCATTTTCATTCAACTCAGAGAACAGAGATGTTATGGTGGTTCTCCTTTAAAATAAAATAAACTCAAGTTTCTATCCTACCTTTTACAAATATATGACATTTAAAATGTGTGTTAAAACAAAGAAAATGAATCCAAATGACAACTTTTGGTATAAGAAACATTGTACTTCAAGGTATAAATAATATAGTGCCAACAGAGAATGCAGTCGGAGATTCAGAAAACAATTGGGAAAATATGAAGTATTGTACAATGGTGAAGAGAAATGAATCTTCCTTTCTCTTTTCATATAACCCATGTCAAATGAGCAAATTTGTAAGGCAGAGCAATTTGTAAAACCTCAAAGCAATAAACAAATATAAGCCATAGCTATGACATGAGATGTGGTTCCTGTCCACTAATAACTTATAAACTGATTGAAGCAAATGAGTGTCTAGATGGAATGTTATTATTATATACCAGAGAAAGTGAGGTGGGGCAGAGGATAGAACTCTGGGCCTGGAGTCAGCAAGAACTGAGTTCAAATCCTGATTCAGATACTTACTACTAGCTGATCCTGGGCAAATTACTTTACCTCTGCCTGCCCTTAATTTCCCCATCTGGAAAATGCTACCTTCCAGGCTTGTTATGAGGATCAAATTAGAAAATATTTGTAAAGGATTTAAGAAACTACAAAACACTCTATGAATGCTACTATTATAATTACAAACTTTACTTCCCCAAAATAACATTAGCATAATCATTTTAGATGCTTTCCAAAGTGTTGAATACAAGGATCACAGTACAAAAATTATAATGAAGATAATGATAATTGCTCTTATTTATTCAGTGCTTTAAGGTTTGCAAAGCACTTTATGTATGTATATTATTACCCCCATTTTGAAGATGAGGAAATTGAGGCACAGATTGGTTAAATGACTTGCCTGGGATCACACAGCTTGTGTCAGAAGAAGGATTGGAATTCGGGTATTCTTATGTCCAAGTACTGTGCTCTACCCTCTGAGACCTAGCTGTTCAGATACTCTAAAGTATCTGTGATTACAGTCATGTGATAAAGATTGTAACTCCCTCTCCCTCATCTATATTTATCCATCCTGAGACACTTTGTGCCATATGTCCACCACAGCAGGTCCACTCTGTGTGCTAGTGCTGCCTTCTTGACTTTTTCTTGACATATCAAGTAGAATGTAGACTTTCCATCAATCATCTGTTAACTGTTTTTATTTTTTTATTGTATCCTCAGTCTGGCATATAGTAAGCACTTGATAAATGCTCACTTAGTGACTGAATGATTGATTGATAAGATGCAACAAAACACTCACTGCCACTTTTTCCCATAACCTATTCTTTTTACCACTTTTGCCTTAGCTCCAACTATATTTCCCCTCTTCCTAATAGGTAATGAAAGGAGACAACATCACCATAGATTGAAGTAGGAGCATTCAGGCTCTCTGTTAATGGTCCTGGGCATGTCTCTGCCTCAGAGGATAAAAGCTGCCCTATCACTGATTCTTGTTCATTTCCTCCAATTCCACTTTCCTCCCCATTAATGATTTTGGTATTTAATGATGAATTACCAGGAGAAAGGACTAGCTTTTGAAGGGTTGTGCTCCTTCTGTCAACCCAGTGTAGTGGGCCAGAGGCTGAATTAGTTATAACAGAGCTTTCATCTAAGAAGATTGCATGAGACAAAATGGTGATAAGAGCTCTGAGATTGGAAGTCAGAGGAGAGGAATTTGAATGGCAGATCTGCAGCTTACTTCCCATGTGGTCCCTTTCTGGGACTTACTTTCTTCAACTCTAAAAAAGAGAAAATTGTACTAAATACCCCCAAAATATTTCCTCTAACTCTAAATTCAATTTATTGTTCATAGAGTTGAAAGACCTTAATTCAGTCCCATACTTGCTACTTATTAGTCAACTCACTTAACTTCTTAAATCCTCCTTTTTCTACTCTGTATGATAGGGCTAATAATATTTCCATTACTTACCTCACTATGCTCCAGGATGCTATATTTTGTAAATATAAGTTCTAATTTTATAATTCACTAACCATGGCATTTCTGCACTAAATCTTTCTAACCCATTCAAATAACTTCATCCTGGGATTCTAGGTGGCACAGTGAATAGAGCATTGGCCCTGGTGTCAGGAGGACCTGAGTTCATATCTGACCTCAGACATGTAACACTTATTAGCTGTGTGACCTTGGGCAGGTCACTTAACCCCAATTCCCCTGCCTTCCCCCCTCCCAAAAGCAAAAAACAAATAACTTCATGCTGTCTTAGTGTAAGAGAAGAAATTGGATTGGTTGCTGGTTAGGTGGTCTATAAAACTTCTATTTACCTAGAGTGTCAAGGGGATGGACAAAGCCATGGATTTCTCTTTGCTTGAACTGGACCTAAAAATAAGTGCAACAGTCTGAAGCAATGACCGAGAAATGTAATGTGGGGTCACATGAATTGACAGTCTTGTCTGTGTATTAGTTTGAATGAATTATATTGCAAGATCTGATCTAGATAAACAATACCAAATACACAGTATGGCAAGACCATCTGTGTCTCCAGCCCACATGTCTGATCCACCAGCTGATGTAGAAAATTTGTGATAAGGCTTTTGACAACATTAGTTGGGACATTTCCAACCCTGGTCAAAATCTTTTGTACTTAATTCTTCATCAGTCCTTATCCCATAAATGACTTGTTGAGACAGTTTGCTAACTAAGGAAGAAAAATTGATATTCTTACCTTTTCTCTATCATTATTACTACTATATATAACTAGTGTGTCAAATTTTGGCATTTCTTGCATTATTTCTATTGCAAATATCTATTTTTACCATTGCTTAATCTAAAAGCAACATTACCACTTCTTCTCTTAGGGGTCTAAGTAAAGCATAATAAATTCTACTCTAACCTTTAATTTTAAGTCTGCATATATTTCTTGTACCCAAAAATTGTTGACATTTTCTTTCTATCCATTAGGTAATTCTATTCCTTTTCATAGGTAGGTTCAGTCCACTAATATTCAGGATTCTATTTGTTGAATACTCCTTCCCTTCATTAAAGCCTATTATGGTACTTTTTTTTTTTACTTTTAGAAATGAAAAACTAGATACCTATAGCTTGAAATAGTGTGATTCCAGGATATTTTCTCTCATGTTGTTATACCATAATATCCTCTTCCAACCTTGGCCCTGCTTCTGGTAGCTTGATTATTTGTTATTTACCCTTTGCTTTGCTGGAAGCAGTACAATTCTTGTTCTACTCTCAAAAACAAACATTCTTTTTCCATCTCCTTGACTCATGTACCTCTGATTCTGTGGAGTCTACTCTGATATGTGTGTGTGTGTGTGTGTGTGTGTGTGTGTGTGTGTGTGTACACACACTGTTATTGCTCACCTCCATATAAGAGTAAGGGTCATCACTTGGCCCTATTCCTCCATATTGCTAATGACCTTCCCCTGTGGTATTTTTAGTTCAAAGAATAATGTCATTTCATTTTCATGCCCATCACTCTTCTCCCTTTATTCTTTCAGTAACAATATGAGACTCCTAGGAACAATAGTATTGTCACATTTTTGCAACATATAAACAATCATTTATCTCATTTTCTGGCATTATCATACTTGTTTGCCTTTACAAAGTCACATTTTCTAGTAAATTTTAATTTCAAATTACTCAACTATGGTTTTCTCAAAAATGGTTGAAAATCATTGACTCTATTTATAAATCTTTTTCCCCCTTGAGGAATAAACTCACTCTGTAGAGCAAGTAATCCTTGGGTACAAATAATTTTCCTTTATTTTCCATGTCATATTTCAAGCTTTTCTTTCATTTTCTCCTTATTCACATGCAGTCCCAAGCCCAAAGCTCAGTAACTTCATTCCTGGATTAATGGATTTGGGTTTTCTCTGTGATAGAATCTTATGGTTTCTATCAATCTGACATTTGTCCTCTATTTCCAATATTTCTGGGGAGGTATAGAGTTAAGGATTGGACATGTGATTTTATTTGATATAAAGTAATTCCCAAGTGAGGAAACCTCCTCAAAAAATGCCAATTGGCACCTTCTCTACAATTTATAATTTTTTATTGTTGCCTAGTTGTTGCGAAAACTGGTATATATCAAAACTGGGACTTGAACCTACATATTCCTAATTCCAAGCCCAGTTCTCTCTCTACTAAATCATGTTGATTCTTTGCTTACAAGCAATACTATTTTATAAAATAAGTTATTCAGACTATTGTTTCACCATGGTCTTCTGGAAAGCCAATCAAGTTAACATTAGCTTATACAGCTCTGCCTCCAAGGTCAATTGATTTTTAGAGACCTTCAGTGTTCTTCCAATCTTACTGCCAATTTAGACTTTGCTCTAAAATTTCTTTTTTGAATCTCTTTATTTTTGTATTCTGCTTCTGACATTCCCTTCAGCTTTTACTGTTTTATTAAAATATTCCACCTTCTGTTTTAAACTCTTAAATCACTTGTCTTTTAGAATTGCTTTAAATGTGATACCTATTACTTTCACTAAAATTTATATTAAGCTTCTCGACCATTTTCTTGTGTTTGTTAATTCCTTGGAGTTAATTTGTAATTATTGATGTAGTACTTCTTTATCCTCCACCATCATCTGAAGTATTCTATTCACTTTCTTTTACTTTGCCCTTTGTGGCTAAGCAAAAAGACCCTGAAAAGGCCACCTACAACAGGTACCTCCACTTTCTTTACCCTCCCTCTCTCCTTGATCCTTTACAATCTTGCTTCGAACCTTATCATTCCACTGAAACAACTCTCTTCAAAGTTACTAATGATTTCATAGTTGCCAAATGCAAAACCTTTTCTCAATCTTCATTCTCCTTGATTTCGCTAAAGCCTTTGACATTATTAATCACTATCCTCCTTAATACTCTCTTATCTTTCCTTGTTCTCCCCCAACCTGTCTGATCTGTTCTCTTTTTCCTTTACTGGATCCTCATCCAGATTATCATCATAATGACTTACACTGATACAGAGCTTACTATGTACCATACACTATGCTAAGCACTTTACAATCATTAGGTCATTTGATGCTTATAACAACCCCTGGAGGTAGGTGCTCTTATTGCACACATGGTTCTGTCCTGGCCCCTCTTCTTTACTCCCTTCACACAGTTTTACTTGGTGATCTCAGAAGTGCTCTCTACTGATTCAGATGGCCAATACTTTTTTTTTAATCTTAGAGAGTTACTTGAGGCCCTGAGAGGTTTGGTGACTTGTCAGGGTCACCCAGCCAGCATGCATCAAAAGTAGAACTCAGCCCTAGAATCCTCCTTACTCTAGGGGTAGTTCTCTAGCCACAATGTAACACTCCTCTCAAATGTTAGCAAAATATTTCAGCACTACATTTATGCTCTCAAAGTATGGAGAAATCGTAAAACAAAAAGTTAGCCAATCTTTTTACTGAATAATCCTCAGATCACAATTTCTTTAACATCTTTCTTTGAGTTGATAGGAGAGAGAATTCAGTGACCTCATTGGGGGGTAAATATTCAAAAGTCAACAATTCTCTTTGATGTTGAAGATGAGTTTGTGCTTTTCAAAAAGCATGGATAGATAAGAGTGTGTGAGCAAAAATTGAATACTTGTGAAATGAAGGACCAGAGTATTCTGGGAAGATTATACTTAACAGATAGAGGTGACCTGGTGAAGTAGACAGAGAATTAGCCTGGGAGTTAGCAAAACTTGGGTTCAAGTCTTGCCTCTGAAATCTAGATAGACAGATAGGTAGATAGACAGAAATATCCACACATATATACTTCCCTATATATTTCCTTTGCTAGATATATGCATTATATATCATATATATATAGACATACATAATATATGTATTTCATATATAATATAATCTATACATGCTTTATGTGTATATAATATGTAATATTATGCATATCTCTTTTATATCTATTATCTTTCTATGTATCTTGAGAGAGAAATAATAGAGAGATGGAGATATAGAGAGAGATAATATAGACAGAAAAACATAAATATCTATATATCTAGAAAGGGAAATAGATGTGCATATATGAAATGTATAGGGAAGTATATATAAATATGTGATATACACACTCATATATACACATACATAAGTATATATATACACATATACAGAATATATCCAATCCATCCTCCATTCAGCTACTATATGTGTGTGCACTATATATCCAATCTATGTTTCACTTAGCTACTAAAGTAATTTTCCTAAAGTGTAATTCAAACAATATCATCCCTCTACTCAATAAATTCCATTGGCTCCATCACCTCTGGGATCAAATACAAAATCCTCTACTTGGGGTTCAAAGCTTTCCATAACTTATCCCCTTCTTATACCTTATCCCCTGACATGTACTCTTCAGTCAAGCAACATTGGCTTCTTTGCTGTTCCACAAACAAAATGCTCTTTCTTTCAGCTCTGCACATTTTCTCTGGCCCTCCCCCATACCTGAAATGCTCTCCCTCATTATTGCTACCAATTGCCTTCTCTAGCTTCCTTTAAGTCCTGACTAAAATACTATCTTTTATGGGAAGATTTTCCCAACCCCTTTTAATTCTAGCATCTTCCCTCTGTAAATTATTTCCTATTTATCTTGTACATAGCTTGTTTGTATATCCTTGTTTGTTGTTGTCTCTTCCTTTCAATTGTGAGATGCTTAAGAATAGGAGCTGCTTTTTTTTTCCCTTTCTGTATCCCACAATGCTTAGCACATAGTATGCACTTTATAAATATTGATTGAGTGACAGCTAGGTGGTGCAGTGAATATAGCACTGGCCCTGGAGTCAGGAGGACCTGAGTTCAAATCTGGTCTCAGACACTTGACACATTTACTAGCCATGTGACCTTGGGCAAGTGTCACTTAACCCCAACTGCCCACTAAAAAGAAAAGAAAAATTATAAATTATAAATTTTGATCGATTAATTGATTTCACTTCTGCTCTCCATTGTAGAAATATTATTTCTTCATCCAATTAGATGTAAAGTCTTTTAGAATACTTAACCCAGTTCCTGGAACACAGAAAACACTTAATAAAAGTTTGTTGATTGATTATTCAATTGTATGATGAGCTCTTCTGTGTTTATTCATGTTTTTTCTCCATTTTTCTGTTGTATTTTCTTTATGAGAGTTATTTTTCTTTCCCTTCTTTTAATTTTTTTTTCTATTTAATTTGGAACATTTCTTGCTTTCTTGGGATAATGAAGAGAAGTTGAGTTAAGACACAACCATTAATTCTGTCATTTTTCTGGAAGCTTTCAAATCTTTTGATTGGGTAATAGCTAGCTCTTTTGATTGAATACTATCTAGCATCAGCTGTGTTGTACAGAATCCAAAGAAGAATTGACATAGCTTAATCCAATGAGTACTGTGAGAACTTATTGTTCAGTGATTCCTACTTTTTCATAGGGATAAGGATAAGAATTGGACCTTTAATTTTGTCGGTATAGGGAACTTTTAGGTCATGTAACTCTGTCTACCAATGCTGGTCAGTACCTTTTCTGCCACTTATAGTCTTATAGAATTGACTAGAGCATTGAGAGATCAAATCATTTGCCCTGGGTCATACAACCAGTATATTGCAGAAATAAATCTTGAATGCATGTGTTCCTTGCTTCAAAGCTAACTCTTTATCAACTGGGTGAAAGGGACTTGCTTAAGTTTCTTTAACAAAACTGCCCACATAAGCATCTATTTTCTCTTTTTCTGTCCTTCTCCACAGAAAGGATCTTAAGCATCATGGATGATATAATTTATTAGACTGAATGTTGAACTTTCTGTCAGGAAATTATCGGGATTTCACTTGATCTGAATTCTTTTTTTTTTTTTTGGTGGGCATTTGGGGTTAAGTGACTTGTCCAAGGTCACACGGCTAGTTTTTGTGTCAAGTGTCCGAGGCCGGATTTGAACTCAGGTCCTCCTGACTCCAGGGCCTGTGCTCTATTCACTGTGCCACCTAGCCGCCCCTTGATCTGAATTCTTAAGTGTCTACACAACTCTCTGTGTGGGGCCCATACACTTCTCATAACAATTTCTCTTGTTTATAGCACCATGCTGTCAGCAGCTCATGTCATTGATATTTCAGTAGTGACAACTTACCTCCCACACAGGAGACTCAAGTTTGAATCCCAGCTAATGAAAATCTCCTTCCAAAAGGCATAGGGCATAGTGAAAGGAGGCTGGAATACAAGACTTGAATTTTGAGCCTGTATCTCTCACTAAATAATTGTATAATCTTAGCCAAGTCACTTAGCTGCTTAATGCCCAATTTGCCTCATCCATAAGATAAAAGAGTTCAGCTAGATGATCTCTTGGGTCCAACCCAAGTCTAAAATCCATTGAGAAATTGCATGTTTTTCCTGGCTTCAGTTCTAAGTGTGATGTGATTTTTGACCTTGCATAAAAGCACCATGATCAGCAAAGAAACAAAGCAGATCTCAAGCAGATCTCATGCAGTCCACTAAGGATCTTTTGCAAATACTCTGCAACAGGTCAGTGAGTCTGTACAAGTTTTCTAGTCTCAGAACTAATGGATTTCCTATGGCATCTCTTCTCAATAAATTAAGCATTTGTGAAGTTTATAGGTTGCCTTCCCTTCTCGGACAAGGCAGACTTTAAATAATTTCTATGTAGAAAGAACAGATTAGCATACTTTTGGTAGCATTTGCTAATGTAGAGATCTTAAAATTGACTGCCAATGATAGGATTTGAACAAAATCTTGTATTCTCTGGACCTTTACCTACTCATCACACATCGAACATCAAGTCCTATAATAATTGACATTATTTCATGCTTACTAAGGAAAAGGGTGATAGGATCATTGGTTTAAAAGTGGAAAGAACCTTGGACACCATTTAATTAAATGTCTTAATTTTGTCTCCATCCTTGCACATCTAAAAAGGGGAAATAATAGCACCTACCTACCTACCTACCGACCAGGTTTGTCATAAAGATCAAATGAAATCATATATGCAAAGTGCTTTGCAAAGTTGAAAGTCCTATATAAATGCTAGCTATTATTGTTGTCATTATGGTTATTATAATAATAGTTGTTATCATTTTTTTTGCTTTTTGGAGGACAATTGGGGTTAAGTAACTTGCCCAAGGTCACACAGCTAATTTTTGTGTTGTTTCTGAGGCCAGATTTGAACTCAAGTTCTCCTGACTCCAGGGCCAGTGCTCTACTCCCTGTGCCACCTAGCTGCCCCCTGTTATTATCATTTTTAAAAAGAGAACATTTGAGACATGAAGGGTTAGTTGTTTTCCCTCATGGACGCTCAGATTTGAACCCAGGTCCTCTGACTTCAAATTCAACACATTTTCCATTATACCATAATATAAAATTCCAATTGAATTTTAAATAAACATACCATATCTTATAACATAATTGCTAAATCTAAAGAATGCTGTTGTTGTTCACTTGTGTCTGACTCTTTGTAACCCCATTTGGGGTTTTCTTAGCAAAGATACTAGAATGGTTTGCCATTTCCTTCTCCAGCTCATTTTATTTTATTTATGTTTTTTTTAAGCAATTGGGGTTAAGTAACTTGCTCAAGGTTACATGGCTAGGTCATTATTTGTGTGTGGGTGCTCATTTTCTGAGGCCAGATTCGATCTCGGGTCATCCCAACTCCGAGGCCGGCTCTCTTACTCACTGCGCCACCTAGCCACTCCTCCAGCTCATTTTAAAGATGAGGAAACAGGCAAACAGGCTTAAATGCCATCCAGGGTTACCAACTGGTAAGTGTCTGGGGCTGGAATTGAACTCATAAAGATGTGCACTATCCATGGTACCTCCCAGACAATAACGTAGTTTAAATAACTGTCCCTTCATCTCCATGAAATTTTAAGTCTTATGTTACAGAAAAAATGAAGGCACAGTTAAAATGCAAAGTTTAAAATGCCTGCAATGTGGGCACATTATAGCCTTTGGATAGTTTTCAATTGTTCAAACAGGCTCAGGTGAAAATGAACAGATGTAGTATGAATGTGGTCATTGAAAAGAATGCCATTTATACCTAGGTTTTTATGTTGGCATTGACAGAATAATTTCCAGTTTTGTGCATTTCCATTCGGCTCATATTGGGAGCTATGTTTTTGTTTGTTTGTTTTTTGTAAACCCCCCTCCTTCTTCCCAACCTACTCAACCACACCATTGAGAGTCATTGCCTTTGAAGGTTGTCATTGAAATAGCCTAGTCTCATTTATAAGTTTGTCCTTTGACTCTGAATGATTTATAAATGTTATGTTGTATAACTTAGACTCTGTACCTTTACTTGAGATGGAATTCACCTCATTCACCAGCATCTACATTCACAATTTCAGTATCTATGGCTTACTTTCAATTTATGCTATTAAACTGTTACAAAATGAAGTAGACATCCAAGACTGCAAGTTAGATATCCAATTCTCTTCTCAGTCTTAACCTGACAACCTGTGAATGGGTCCCAGCAGAGAGGTCTTTGTAATGCAGTTGATGTTATGAATACATAATGCATGGTATTTTATAACATTTTGAAGTGTGTGAAGGGTTTTACATACATTAACAATAGCTAGCATTTACATAGACCTTTGAGATTCACAAGCTGTTTTACATGTATTGTTTCATTTGATCCTCACAACAACCCTGAGAGGCAGATGCTATTATTAACCCCATTTTACAGAGGAGCAAACTAAGACAGACAGAAGTTAAGTGACTTGACCAGATTCATACAACTAAGTGTTTGAGGCAGGATTTGAATTCAAGTCTCAGGACTTCAGTCCAATGCTCTGTGCACTTAGAGATACTTTTGAACTTCACAACAAAACTCTATAAATACTCTATTTCACTGCATAATTGTCACAGCCTGTTTTTTCAGTCAAAAAATTGATTTATAAACTTTCATCACATAATCATCGAATGGTATAATTCTGTTCCTCATGATGCTTAAAGGGGAAACAGAGCAGCAATGTATTGGCCAGCTGCATATGGAGATGCATTTATCTCTCTCCCATCATGAGCCCTGAGCAGAGACCTCTCAGTGCACATACACTGTCAGTATATTTCCAAAAGACAACTTGTGTGGTTTGTTTACAGCACTGCAGTACTAATAATATTGTCACTCACCCCAGTGAAGGGCCATAGGTGCAAAGTGAGCAGGCAGGCCAAGCTGCCACGAGTACGTCATGTGATAGGGTAAGACTTGCATTTTCCTAATGTTAATGTATATTCAGGAGTACACTGTGCATCCTAATCTGGTACCAAAGAATTTAGTACTAACTGATTTGTAAGTGATCTTGGTGTGATTTTTAAAGTTTCACATAATGGTCACACTCCACTTTTTGGAAAAGATTTGGCAATAAAATCTGTGACAATTATGCCATGAAATATGGTGTGCTATTATGCCCATTTTAGAAATGGAGAAGCTGACAGGGAAATTAAGTAGGTGGTCCATAGTCATATAACAGTAAGTGTTGAAAGTAAGACTGGAACTCAGAGCTTTTGTACATCAAGTCCAAAATTTAGTCCAGTATGCTATAACCCACAGTGCCTGGCAAATCTTAATCACTTACTTTGTTGACATTTCAGCTCTTTTTGTTCAGGTCAGATAGAGTTAAAATCCTCAAACCCAAATGTCTTCCTCTTCCACAGCAGGAGTGAGATTCTGGAAGGAATCTAACAAGAATGGATGAAATAGAATAATGGGTCACAATCCCAGTCCCTCCAAAATCAAATCTTCAGTTAGAAACCATTATTTTATTTGAAGTGAATTCCCAAAATATGATCAATATCCCTATAAAATATACATACACACATGTAATATAGGCATACATTCTAAAACTGAATAGAAATATTTTTAATTGCCACTTTTGAAATCATCTATAACTCTTGCTCCTTTTATTAATAGAAATGGTTGAGAATTGACTTCCATCCTAGAATGGAAAGAGCACCCAAAGGATTCTCAAAAGGATCCTTTACTGTGAATAACTAAGAAGTTCATTAAGCATTTACTATGTTCTAGTTAACATGCTAAGCACTAAGAATACAAACATAGAGAGTTCCTCTCCTCAGGGAGTTTGCATTCTAGTATGGGAAGACAATCCGTATCAAATTAGACAAAGAGTATCCACTCCTTTCACCTTTTCCTTATAAATCTAATGTTCTTATGGTAGTGTTTAGTTTAACTCAGAAGGAGCACTGAAGAAACATTTGCTGTATGCAGAGGTCCCATGCTACTGCACAAAGGGTGATGGAAAGTTTAGATAAGACTTTGTGCCTGTCCTCATGGATCTTAAAGACTGGTAGGCAATATGACATATACAGAAACAACTTTAATAGAAATATTATACGACAGGTGAATTAGCAATATGCAAAGAAAAGAATGAGCTCCAAGGGGTCAAAATGAAAGGTCTGAAAAGTTTCTGGGAGAAGTTAGCATTTGTATGGTCATGATGTAGGAGATGGCTGGCTGGACTTGGAGTGAAGGAGGGAGGCCTAGGTCTGAACCCCACCTACAACACTTACAAACTTTGTGAAAATGGCCAAATTGTTTAAGTGCTTTTGTCTCTATCTTTTTTTCATCTTTAAAATAAGGATAATTATGCCTGCAGTATCTACCCAGGAAACTGTCATAAAAATGAGATGTGTCAAAACATTCTGCAAACCTTAGAGCAATAAAATTGTCAGCTAGTACCATCTAGTATTTAGATTATTTCTGGTATATAGTAGGTGCTTAATAACGGCTTGTTGATGAGGCAATTTGGACTATAAAAGATGGCTAGGAATTCAACAGACAAAAAGGGAGGAAGAGCAAACCCCAAGCATATTGAGCAGCATGAGGAAAGTTTGTCAGGATGGTACCACATACATTTTGGGAATAGTGAGCAGCCTTTTCCTGTCTCTGCCTTCATACTGTCTGTCCCCTAACATTCTCTCTAAGCCTCTCTAATTCTTAGCTCAAAAGCACCTTCCTTTATGAAGCCTTTCCTCATGCAGCAAGGGCCCTCCCAGCATAAGTACCTTGTTTCTATTTTCTTGTTTTTGAGCTGATTTTTTGGTTATGTCTGACTCTCAGTGACCCCATTTGGGGTTTTCTTGGCAAAGATACTGGTGTAGTTTGCCACTTCCTTCTCCATATAATTTTACAGATAATGGGCAAGCAGGGTTAAGTGACTTGCCTAGGGTTACATAGCTAGTATTTTTGTACCCAAAACAAAAGCAAGACCCAAGTAACAATTTAGAAGGGGACCCTTTATTGGCACAATGTTGACTGCTGAGGCCCTACCCCAAATACAACAGCCCTAAGCCAGGGCAAAGCCTCAGGTTTTAAAGGCAAGCCATTCAGCCAATGGTTAGGGATTACATAAGCAGGAACTTGCAGAGACTAAAATCATTGATTGGTCAGTACACATTTTGATCTTCTCGGCCCAGAGGTTCCCTGGGAGTTTCCCTAGGTGGAGCTAAACCTGGCAGTTTGCTTACTTCTGTGAAGGAGAACTAGTTGGGGGAAGGGAAGCGAACAGGAAAACCAGAATGAGGCCATGTACAACAATATCTGAGGCCACATTTGAACTCAGGTCTTCCTGACACCAGCTCTATCATCTAGAGTATCATGTGGCCGCCCTTAGGTTCTACAGAGCCATTGTGCTGACCTCGTTGTATGCCTATGAAACCTGGACAGCACGCCAGCACCATGCCAGGAAACTGAATCACTTCCATTTAAATTGTCTTAGGAAGATTCTGAAGATCACCTGGAAGTATAAGGTACCAAACACTGAGTTCCTTTCTTGAATAACCTGCCAAGCATTCAAACTTTACTGCAGAGAGTACAACTCTAATGGGCTTGCTGCATTGTTCAAATGCCAAATACCTAAAAGACTATTCTAAGGAGAACTCACACAGGACAAGCACTCATATGGTGGTCAGGAGACATGATACAAGGACACTCCCAAGGTCTCTTTTAACACCTTTGGAATTGATTGCCTGATGTGAGAGACACTAAAATGGGACCTCAGCATGGCATGCCCTCATCAGAGAAGGTGCTGTGCTCTATGAGCAAAGCAGAATTAAAGTAGTTCAAAAGAAATTTGAGATGAGCAAACTTACAGTACCCCCCACAGAGGTAACCAACCTGTGCTAGAACATTCCAAGCTCCCATTTTTCTGATCAACTACAGTTGGATACACTGTACCTTGATCCTAACACAGTGATGTCATTGTGGTCCTCTTCAAGAATGAAGGGCAACAACCACCAATATAAGTACATGTTTACCCAATAGAATGTTAGTTTCTTGAAAGCAGAGGTATTTCTTCTTCTGCTTTTATGCCTCCAACATATAGAACAGTACTTTGCACATGGTAAAAGCCTTGAAAAGTCTGTTGGTGATTCATTGATTGAATAATATGAGATAAAACTTGAAAAGGTGAAGTCCCACTCATAGAAGACTGAATACTATGGAAAAAAGGAGTCCTGGGACTTTATTTAGTGGGCAGTAGGTAGGCACTGAACATTTCTGAGTAAAGAAGTGATTTTTCCGTCTCAGTATGAGGAATATGATCTTCTGGGATCAAAATTGAAGCTAGCAAGCAGCCTAATAAAAAGGAAAATTTCAGTTAAATGAATAAACACAATGGAAAATAAAGGCCTTTTAAAATACTGCCTCTTAACAGATTGGCTCATCATTGCTTAAGGGGTGAACTGAGTTCTAGAAAAGACACCTGAGATTTAAATTACCATACAAAAAGCTCAAACTTTCAAGTAAAGTGTTTTTTTTTTTCACTGCTGTGGGGGAGTTCTCTATTTTTGGGTTCCATTTAACAGCAGTGATTTCTTGGTGGAAAGGTAAGGGCTGCTTTAATGACATTTGATTCTCATGCTAAAACATAGAGTTCAAGCATCTTTTGTGCCATGTCTGAGTCAGAGTTTTGTGATTATAAACCTCCCTGGCACATTAAGCAGAGGGGAAAAAATGAATTTCAATAACACTTAAATCCCATTTCCTTCACCTGTACAGCATTTTAATAGAATAATGAAGTGACAACTTGCATAAATAAACTTCAATTTGTGACCCTGTATTATCTTTTTGGAAATACATTTTTATTTTTACCTTTTGTTTTCACATCACCTAAATCTCCCCTGGATAGCTCTCCCTTCTTTCACCCAGAGAGCTAATCTATACAATAAAGATTTTTTTGAAAGGAAAAGAAAAAAATAGAAAAAATCTTAGTAAAACTAGTCAATACATTGAAAAAAAATCTGATGGTAGATAGAATGTTCCATGACCATGGACACTTTTCCTCTGTAAAGTATCATCTCTTCTTTGGGGCCAAGTATATTCTTTGTAATTTTACATTCATTTTCAGTTGTGTGGTGGTAGGTTTTCCCCCCCATTACATAGTTGTAACCATTTTGTATAGTCTTCTTGGCCCTGTTTATTTTGCATAATGTCAGTCTTGCCAAGCGTCTCTGCATTCATTACATTCATTTTTTACAGCACAGTACTATTTTATTACATTCATTTAAAAAAAATTTTTTTTGGTTTTTGTTTTTTGGAGGGGGGAATGCAGGACAATTGGGATTAAGTGACTTGCCCAAGGTCACATGTCTAGTAAATGTTAAGCATCTGAGGACAGATTTGAACTCAGATCCTCCTGACTCCAGGGCTGGTGCTCTATTCACTGTACCTCCTAGCTTCCCCTATTTTATTACATTCATGTACTAATCAATGAGCATTTACTTTGCTTCTAGTTTTTTGATTCCACAAAAACTGCTACTATAAATATTTTGATGTAAGTGGGGACTCTTTTTATCCATGGCCTCTTTGGGGTATTTACTAAACAGTTAAATCACGACATCAGTGTGTAGACATTTTAGTTACTTTATTTGCATAATTCCAAGTTGCTTTCCAGAATTGAAAACTCCACCAGTACCTTAGTGGGGGCACTGACTTTTAGGACCAAAATTTACTACCCTGGAAACATCTGTGGACTCTCTCATCAGTAAGCAATGTACAGCATTGTTTCCTTTCCTTGCAGTGAAAGACTGATTCTGAGAACAACCTTTGGACCATGAGTAATCATGCTAGGAATGTGGATGACAGAATTTGCCTCCAATAGTCATCAGATGGTCCTTGTAAACTAAGCTAGAAAATAAGGTCATGTTCTTTTCCAAAAGGAAAAAAAACAAAAACAAAGCCTTGTACTTCTATTTTTTTCCCTTTTTTGGAGGGCAGTTGGGGTTAAGTGACTTGCCCAAGGTCACATGGCTAGTTTTTGTGTTAAGTGTCTGAGGCCAGATTTGAACTCGGTTCCTCCTGACTCCAGGGCCAGTGCTCTATTCACTGCACCACCTAGCTGCCCCAAACTTTGTACTTCTAAAGTGAATCTGAGTACACCAGAAATAAGCTAATTAGTAAAAAAAAAAAAAAGACCTAAATTCAAATCCTACCTTAGACACTTAGTAGTTATGTGACCCTGGGCAAGTCATAAACCTTAGACGCAGTTTCTTCACCTGTAAAATGGAGTAAAAATAGCAGCCACCTCACAGGGTTGTTGTGAGGATTAAATGAGATAAATTTTGTAAATTGGGTTGCAAACTGTTAAGTGTTATATAGGTGTAAGCTATTAATGATGATCATTTTTGTTTCTTTCCAGCGATCTGGTGGTGCTCTCGCCATTCCTCTGTGTGCATTTCAAGGGACTGTGTCTCTCCATGCCCCCACAGGGAAGACTCTGTCTCTCTCCACCTATGAGGTGAGTGCAGAAGGGCAAAAAATAACTCCAGCAGCCAAGAAAATTGAAGTCTATCGATCCAAGAGTGTGGGCCACGAGCCAAACCCGGAGGATTCGCCCACCACTTTTCCAGATACCAGTGTCAAAATCCACTTGGAAGTGTTGGAAATCTGTGACAATGAGGAAGCCATGGACACCGTGTCCATCATCAGCAACATCAGCCAGTCCTCGACCCAAGTCCGGTCTCCTTCTTTACGCTACTCCAGGAAAGAAAACCGGTTCGTTTCCTGTGATTTGGGAGAAACTGCCTCCTACTCCCTCTTCATCCCCACAAACAATCCTGACAGCGACATCAATATATCCATTCCAGACACGGTGGAGGCACACAGGCAGAACAGTCAAAAGCAACATCTGGAGAGAGATGGCTATCAGGAAGAAATACAGCTGTTAAATAAAGCTTACAGGAAAAGGGAGAAAGAGGGCAATGGAAGCTAAGAGCTGTCCAGGGTCCAAGAACCAAATGGTGGGTTCCATCTGGCTTTGACCTCCACGACTTTTCTTAGGTGATTTTGATTTCTGTTTAAGTCAGATAATTCATACATAGCTTCAGGCATAATTCTTATCTCCTGGAAACAGCTCTTCATAGAAGAAGGGGGTCAAATGGGTTGTCTATGGTCTAACCCTGTGATAATGAAAAGATTTAGTTTTTAGATGAATGCTGACCATCTTTTCTGCTCATAGTGACCTTCCAATTAAGAGCAATAGGAAGAAGGAACATAGAGCTAAATTAAAGATAGAGAAGTCTAAATAAAGATAGATTTTGCTCTCTCTATAAAATTTTCATGCTTGTATTCATCTATACAGATGAAATACATAAATTATACTACCAGTATAATTTCACCTTCAGTATAATATGTCTGCAAAGAACATGTTCCACAGTAAAGTCGACCAGGTCAGAGACAATATTTTGTCTTCATAATCCCATGACCTGGCACAGTACCTTGCCATAGTAGACAATAAATTCCCATTACATTTGATTGGATTAGATGACCTCCTCAAATCACTCAGAAACTGTTGGAATGGGCTGATGAGTTTGTTAGAGCTTGGCCTCTTCCTATAGCTCTGTAAAACAATAAGGAAGCATTTTAGGAATTGCTACACTGGAAACAGAAGGGATATTACAAAAGACTAGGTGGCCTTGGAGATCAGACTAAATTCAGAAGGGATTCTAGTCCATTTCTACCACCAACTTAGCCATCCTTTTATGCTCTATCCATGTATATACATCATCACTAGAAAATAGGAAATCCTTTTGGGGTCAGGGTGACTAAAACACAAGCATGCACTTTTTCTGCCCAGAAATTTATTTCTGGAATTTCTAGAAAATGCAAACCCCTTTTTGGGTCCTTCTTCTTTTTTCCCCCCTCATGACTATATCATTATTTATTATGGTATATCCTTTAATCCTTAAGGTGGCATTTGTGGCAGTCAACGCTCTCTTCCTTAAGAGGCTTCAAAAATATTCCGAAAAGCTTCTAAGTGTGTACTTAACTATTTCTAGGCTTTGAGTCCTTATTGAGTGGGAGACTTAGCAGAAAGGAACTGGCATCTCTGCTTGCCTGGAACCTTGCTTGAATACCTTGTTTAGATGATAAACATGAGGATTGTTTTCTAGTTGACATTCCTGTGTGAAAGAATGGCTATCAGCTTCTCAAAACTCAAATGATTGTTTGCAAACTGGTTCAGCCCTCCCTTGTTAGAAAGATTAGTCCCAGTAAAAATGGGCACTTTTAAGATTTTCCTTCTGAAAAACATGCATTATATGTTGAGAAATTATTCCTTCAGTGTTAATTGTGGCCATAGAGGGTCAGATTGAGAAAGTAAATATATTAGACCATGCCCCTGCCAAGATTTGTCAGCGCAGTATTATAACCATGTAGTATTATTACTCGCGTATATGTATAATAATGTTAAAAAGGTTTTCTTCAAAATATTTCACTAAAACCATTATGTAAAGATTTACTAAATGTCTTCTTCTAATGTCCAATAATGTTTTCTAAAAGCCACTGATGTGGTTTGAACATGTGCATGTTTATTTAGAGGGTCAAAGTAATTTTGTTTTTCTAGAAAGCTTTATTCTAGCTTTGATTACTTGGAGCCATGAAATTAAGGTAGAAGAATACAAGCTCCCAAAGAATTTTATCATTGTTCCCCACTCTTACAGAGCCCTTCTGAAATAATGTGAATGTCACTGTTACCCTTGTATCTATCATTTTAATTCTGCGTCGCACTTTCTAAAAATGTAGTGTAATTGTAATACCTCCAATGCTTGTAAAGAGATCACAGGGTAAGTCACAATATATAAGTTCAAATTAAAGAGCACCTTCATGGTGAATCTCACTACATTTATTTGAAAATTTATTTGAAAAATTACCTTATTGCTCAAAGTCATGGGAGCATAGCACCCTCAAGTTTATAAGACAATGGTTTGCTTCAAACCAGTGGTTAATTTTTTTTTAAGTGGGTGATGTTTAAATGATAGGTTTTTGGTGATTGACATTTCAAATTGTTCAAAAGAAAGATGACTCCTTTAGAGTACAAAATCAGCAAGGTAACCTGCTTGGAATCATGACCCATCTAGGGGTCTTAGTTAACCAGTAAGTGAAAGGCAAAGAAGTCCTTTTCAGAAGTCTGTATTCTTGAACTGACAAAGGAAGATAAGGCCAAACAAAAAGCAATGAATGTTTCCTCTAGGAGTTCAGTATTCAGTTGACATTCAGTTAAGCAACTAAGTTCTTTGCATTGTACATTTGAAGTTTAATTCGGTCTTATGTTTTTCCCAGCACTTCATTATTATCTATTTCAATACATAATATAATAATTTTCTTCTCCTGTGGTAATTAAAAATTAATTTAAGATTTCTAGAATTACTGATTTTCTTAATTTATTTTTTTAATCAGAGTATTTACAATTATTTTTAAGAAAACAAAAACACACTGGAAGGGAAAGTTTGACCAGTAATAAAAACCTACCAGGGCCACACCTGGACATATGTGCCAGAAAAGTAGAATTCCAGGAGATGTTCATGTGAGTGAGATTGAAAGCTAATTATCCATCCAGTGTCCAAGCTTAGAGTACACTAATAGGTGCTTAATGTAAGAATAATTGAAAGAAAGCATATGGAAGTTATAGGAAGCCCACTGAAACACACAAGTTACTGTTTATTTTTAATTGTTCCATATCGTATTATCTTCTTATATGTTATATGTTTCTTGTTATTAATAAAATAATTTTCTTAAATGTGTTTGTGATTTTTCTATGCTCCACTTATATGAAGTAGCCCAAACTGCTGCTATTTGCTCAGTGCATTGCATATGAATGCGATGTAATGAGTGTCGATTAAATGGAACTCATGTGATACCAAAAGAAAAGATTATCCTCTAGTGGCAATTGCTTTCAACTGCAGGGTTGTGGTCTTAGGCTCAAAGAGGGTTTCATACATTCAGAGAAGTAAAGGATCTCAAAGATCTACCTTGGATAGAACTTTGGGTCTGGAGTTAGGAAGACCTGAGTGAAAATCCAACCTCAGATACTTCTGATCTGTGTGACGCTGGTCATACATACATGACATAATTAAATCATTTGATGATTTGATGCCCATAACCACCCAGGAAAATAGGTGCTATTGTTACCACCATTTTACAAATGAGGAAACTGAGGCAAAGGGGTTAAGAAGCTTGAGCAGGGTCTCACAGCTAATAAGTGTCTGAGGTGGAATTTGAATCTGGGGACTTCCTGGCTTCCAAATCCTTTTCTGTAATCACTGTCACACTTAGCTGCTAGAAGCAGCTTGGGGGCGCAATGAATCCTCAGTCACTACAAATGGAATTTCAGGGTCACAAAGAGGGAAGCAGCTATGAGATACAATTAAGAATTAACCTTTCTTGGTTTGTTATACCCCACCTCTCCCCCCCAAAAATGTTGTGTTCTTGAGAAACAACTACATCCTTATAAATTTGGGCACAGTGCTAAAGAAAAAAAATACAGGTTTCTCCTTAAATCTGTTTTTTGTTTGTTTGTTTGTTTTTATAGGGGGGTGGCAGGAAGCGAACACAATGACCTTTTATAGAGTATAGAGAAAAGAACCTGGGAAATTCAATATAAAGGAGTTTTTCTTTTTTTTCCTTTTAGTTTGAGGAGGGGTATTTTTAGGAATAAATATGTTTATCAGTTTTGAAGCACGGAGATATTCAAGATACGATGTTAAAGCCTCATGTTATATTTACAAAAGCTCCAAGATTCTTGATTTTATTTATGTATTTGAAATTTGTCACCCTTTTTACACTTAAGGAAGACAAGATTTCATGAAAAATGTGTTTGGGGAAGACCCCAATTTTTCCTTTGTGCCAACTCTTCTAGAAAGCTCAAGCAACTTGATATTTTTCACTGTTCCCTGTTTGCAGAGAACTCATAGATTCACTATCTTCCTCATTTCTATTTGAATGTCTAATTTATAATTAAAACTAAAATTTTAAACTAGTGTTCATGATTCTCCTCACCCCTAAACTGGATCTGACTTGTGTTGTTTTGGTACGAACCAAACATCTTTCCACTGTGACTGCAGAAAGAAGTGAAATCACCCAGTCAACCAGATAAACAGAGCTTGTCTCAATACATACCTCAGCTTTATCATTGCTCATGATGTTACAAAAACTCAGAATTAGAAGGAACCTTACTTAGCAGTAATCCAAAAAGAAAAAAAATCTCTACAGCATGTCTGGATGACTAAATAGTCATTCAGCCTCTATTCTGAAGGCCTCCATTCATGAGGAACTTTCTCTACTGAGGCAAATGATTCCATTTTTGGATTCCTCTAATTCTTAGAAAGTTATTCCTTGTATTAAGTTTTTCTGATCTCCTTTCTGGGCCCAAACAGAGAAAGTCTAATCTCTGTCCATGTCTATATTCAAATATTTGATGATATTTATCCTGGTCACTCTCTATTTCCTAGGAAATATTAGGATAAGCCATTCCTCTCATACCATTCAACTTGTTGACAACTAGCACAAAAATAATCAAATTAAGGAAGGAATGTTTTATTTAAAGTCCAAAGGAATCAGAGTGTTGTACCTTAATAAAAGACAGAAGATCCCCAAGATTAAATTTAAAAAGTGGATTTTATTACAGCGGAACACCACGGGACTGTTGGGGTACGTGGTCACCCAAATCAGACAGCAATTTTGCACAGTGTACAGGTTTTATAGAGGTTCCATAGCCAGGTTACCTAAGCTGAAACTACAGTGATGTAAGCTAAAACTCCAATGATTGGTCAGTGTACACTTGAAACTACAATTAGTGATTGGTCAGTAGTCCCACAGGCGCCAAACCCTAGGCTGGGACTCCCACCCACAGATTAATCAAGGGTAAGCAAGGGGTGGGGGTTCTGCCTGTTTACAGATTAAGCAAGGTAGAGTTCTGTTTTACAAATCAATTGAGCAAAGGTTGGGCTGCCTGTTTTACAAATCAAGGAAGGGTGAGTGGATTTGTGTCTGACATTCAGGAAGGGCAAAGTGACAAATCAAAGAGGGAAGGGCGGAGTGGAGCTGGGTCCAACAAAAGTAGAATGAAATTCTGACAAGATGTATCTCTGAGTCGGGTTTCCCTTGATCACCTTAAAAAAGCAACGCATGCACCATATGGAGTAAAAGAATAATAACCAAAAATGATTAAAAGAAAGGTAATAGATTATCAGATGGAAAATCACCTGAAATGAAAAAGAAAAGAATTATTGAAGAAATCAGTAAGCAAAAAGAGAAACAAAACGTAAAAGGCCCCAATAAAATAAATTCATTTTATGGGCTCAAAGACAACAATGAACATCCACAAGAAGAAACAAAAAGACCCCTAGAAGTGAAATTAGATCATGGGAGAGGCAAACAATGTTAAGTGACTTGCCCAGGGTCAAACAACTAGTACATGTCTGATGGATGAATCTTCCTGACTCCAAGCCCAGCAATCTATTTAAAGCACTATTTTTAAGAATGTAAAAGGGTCCTGAGATTAAAAAAAAAAATTTGAGAACTGCCTATCTAGTATGATATGCTCGTTTCAGATGGGAGGAAGCGGAGATCTAGAAAGAGGAACTGAAGTCCAAAGTCAAACAATGAATAAGGTGAAGAACTTGGGACTGAGAGTCAAGCTCTTTCCTCCACACCAGTTCTCTTTCTACAAGCCTCTGAGGCATCTCCTCTTCTGGTAGTTTTACTTCGATATTTTTAGGGATTCCATATTTTTTTTCTACTGGTTTTGTTAGAACAAAATGTAGCCCACTCCATGCAGCCAGTCTCCTGGTCAGCTGCTCTGCTTCTCACCCTTGATTCAGTGAAGTTCCCTCTGCTCTAGATGCATGCATCTTTAGTCTGGTGGAAAACAGTAGCTGTCCTTGGTCTGAAAGAATGTTAGATAAAAATCTGAATTTCCTTCACTTCACTTCTCTTCACCTGATGAATAGCCTCCAGATTCTTTCCCTCCTATCTATCAGTTAATCAATAAACACTTATTAAGTACCTATTATGCACCTGGCACTGGGCTAAGTGCTAGGAACACAAAAAGAGCTTGCATTGTTTCTTTTCTGTTGGGTTTTTTGTCCTTTGCTTCCCACTATCCTAGTGTATTGTGGGTCAGGATGGGCTGTGTGGGGTATCTGTGTCTGATCTGGGCATGACCCTCACAGTCCCCTGGTATAAAGTCCACTTCCAAATTTTACTCTCGGGGATCTTTTGTCTCTCTCCTTTTCAGCACAACACTGCCACACTTTGCTTATTTCTCCCATTAGCTATGTTCCACCATTACTTTCCTCCCTGGCCAGTTGTAGCTACTGTTAACAGACCAGGTTCAATTTGGTCCTCAGCTCTCCTTTGCATCCCCAGCTTGGCCTACAGTGGGAGCTACCCTGGGGACAGTCCAGCTGCTTAGCTGGTGCCCTCTGCCTCAACTCATCCTCATTTTTTTTTTTTTTGCTTTTTGGGGCAATTGGGGTTAAGTAACTTGCCCAAGGTCACACAGCTAGGTTTTTTTGTTTTTGAATGCATTAAGTGTCTGAGGCCGGATCCAAACTCAGGTCCTTCTGAGCCACCTAGCCGCCCCTCATCCTCATTTTTCATTCGGTATAGATAACAATCCCTCCCCCCAAGCTGAAAGATTTGAAATCTTTCAAGAAACCTAGAGTTGTTTCTTAATTTTTTTTCCTCCCTCACCTTTCATGACACATAATGTTCACAGAATAAGACATTTTTCAACTACTTCTGTGTTGCTGACATTTAAACTATTTCATGTCATTTTAAAGCCTTAAAACATTTTAGTGGGACTCCAGAATGACAAGAATCATAAATAGATGTACTATAACAATGATAGGGTCTTCTCCATGTCCCATTGACTGCTCTTGAACCAGGAACACCTAGATCTAAGTCCAGTGCTGCCGAAACACAAAGGCTTTGTGACTGAGCAAGTCACAATTTCTCAATGCTCGAAGCAGCTCTCTAAGACTGTAAGTGGCAGCAAAAAGGTCCCCCTCCATTGGTCAAGGACATTTCCTTATCTGGAAATTCCCAATATCAATGAAATCTGAAGGTCACCTTGCTTTCTTCTATTAACTAAGAATAATAAACATCCATGCCAAAGGATATCCTAATGGAAATCTAGCATCCCTGTTTGGGATGAAAAAAGCTCATTCAAAATGTAATCAAGAACATGGAGATCTCTTAGGATAAGAACAGGAATTTATTCTCTTCCCCATGACTGATCATGAGGAAGAGGAAGGGCAATGGGCAGTGCACAGGGTTTTAAACCCTAACACAGTCAAGCCCCCTTTTCCAACTGTCCCTTCTCCCATTGGCTGAGAGGCAGACTCAAGTCTTGGCATGAAAATCTTCCCCAATGGCAAGTCACAGGGAAGCCCACCACCTCTCAGTGTCTGGGAAACAGGTTTACAAAGAACAAAGATGCTGACTGACAGCAAGGGGAAGGGAAAAGGGTCCCAAAGCACGGTAGGGGGAGTGAGTTCAGGCTGCCCCTGACTCCCAGTGGCCAGGAGGAGGGGACCACAGAGGTGGGAAATCAGAAAGACTCCTGAGGCTTGCTGCTGATTGACAGCAGTAATAGAGGGGAGAGGAAGAAAGGTGAAGTAGACTATCAGAACTGACACCAATTTATAAGATCCATTCTGAGCAGTTTTCAAGTTTTCACTCCCCAGACATCCCTAACTCAGTATCATGTTTGCAGGCTGTCTCCACTATTGGACTGTGAGTCTCTCTAGATCACAGACTGCTTTGTGCCATTCTTTCTGTCTTCACTGCCTAGACTAAAGCCTTCTATGTTGCCTAATAAATGCTTGTTGATTGAGAGGCAGCTTGAAGTTAACAACTCAAGATGCTCATTTCATTCATTTAACTGCTTGCTTTCCCTTTTCAGAATCCCCATAGCCCTTTTGACCCCACCCATCCTAGAATCATAGATGGTTGCATGCTTGCTCTTTCTTCCCTCCCCATATTGTAATTAATTGAACTGTGTGGTGTTCCAAAGTGCTTAGCACTAGATTTGATCCCATTGAGCCCTGTCTCTGTTACTTCCTAGCTCTCAGACCCTCAATAAGTTATTTCACTCTCTGGGATTCCAGCTCCTTATCTGTAAAATGAAAGTGTAAGATTGGGACCTAGAGATGAAAAGGACCTTAGAGATCAGCACAGTCCAAACAGGTCATTTTCCAGATAAGGAAACTGAGTCACAGAGAGGTTATGAGACTTGCTATAACAAAAAACACTACTATTACTGCTGCTGCTGCTGCTGTTTTTTTTTTACTACTACTACTACTACTACTACTACTACTACTACATAGCTAAAATTTTTTATGGTGCTTTAAGCTTTGTAAAGTACTTTTTACTTTCACAATAACCCTGGGAAGTAGACATTTATTTACTAGCTTCGTTTTATAAATACTGCTCTAACCTTGACACTTACTAGCTATGTCACCCTAGGCAAGTCACTTAACCCATCTCTGCTTCAATTTCCTCAATTGTAAAATGGAAAAAAAATTCCACCTCCTTCCCAGGGTTGTTGTGAGGATAAGTGAGATTATCTTTGCAAAAAGCTTTGCATTAAATAAATGCTACCTATTGTTATCACTAAGTGACTTTCACAGAATCTCTGACTGCCAGTAAAAGTCTGCAGCAATTCTGACTCCAAGTTCAAAGCTCTATCCACTGAACTTTCTCAGCTTAGTCATGCAACTACTCAATAATCAAGTCATGATTCAAACCCAGTTTTTGTTGTTGTTGTTTGTTTTTTATTCTGGGTCTAATGCTCTTTCAATTGCAACATATTATTTCCCTGTGTGGATTGGGAAGGTTGCTTCCAGCTTGAAACCCTGTGATTCTATGATCATACTTAGTAAATGTTTGTTGAGTTGGAAAGAATTAAATTTAAACTTCATGAACTCCTAGAAATGATTCCCAAAGAAATAATATGTTGTGTGAGACCTAAGGAAGGTAAGTGGGTTATATCTCCTGTAGAGCACAATTATTACTGGGGGCTACGAATGTTTGTGCTTCAGTTGTGAAATCCTCAAAGATGAGGGGATATATTCCTAGTGATATATGGAGCCTTGTTTTAGAGTAGGAAGACAGTCATGTAGGCACAATAGGAAAAGTTCTGAAGTAATTTGGGAAGTTAAAGTATAATGCTAAATCAATTCAATTTACCCAAGAATCACCTACCCAGCAAAACTGAATATAATCTTTTGATGGAGAAAACATTTTTAATGAGAGGACTTCCAAGCATTCTTGATGAAAAGATGAGAGCTGAATAGAAAATTTGACATTTATACAGAAGACTAAAGAGAAGTATGAAAAGGTAAACATGAAAGAGTGATCCAAAGGGACCCAAGGGAGTTAAACTGTTTGCGTTCCTAAATGTGAACATGATCTATGTAACTCCAAAGAACTTTATTAGTATCAAGACACTTAGAAAGAATCTGCATAGATAGAAGGCATGGATGTGACTCAATTATGTTAGAATGATCTTTGAAAAAAGATTGTAGGGGTGAGAAAGAGGGATGCACTGGAAGAAGGGGGAAAGGAGAGGTAGAATGGAGAAAATTTTCTTAGATAAAGGAGGTGGGCAGAGAAGAGATTTTATAGTATAGGGGAAAATGGGGGGGAGCTGGCAGGCAATTCTTGAACCCCATTCCCATTGGAATTGACTCAAAGAAAGAACACACAGAAATGCATGCATGCACTCAGGCAAGCTCAGTTGGGTATGAAAATCTATCTTACCCAACAGGGTGTCTCCTTATTACCCAATAGGGGAAGGGAATAATACACATAGGGTAGAGGGGGATGATAATAGGAGTGGTGGATTGGGAGAGGCAGTGATTGGAAGCAAGAGAGACTTTTGAGGAGGGACAGAATAAAAAAAGTAAAAGAAGGATAAAAGAGGAAAATGGAAGGGTGGAAAATGTACAGTGATTCTAACTGAGAATGTGAATGAGATGAGTTAACACATAGAGCAGAATTGGATAGCAGAGCGGTTTGGAAATCATAACCTAGCAATACATTATATACAAGAGACACATTTGGAACAGAAAGACAGAGAGTTGAAATGAGGGGCAGAAGCAGAACTTACTATACTTCAGCTGAAGTGAAGAGCGCAGGTGTGGCAGTGATGATCTCAGACAAAGGAAAAGCAAAATTAGGCTTAATTGAAAGAGATACTCAGGAAAATAACATTTGATAGAAGGTACCATAGACAGTGAAGTAACATTTTTTTTTTTAATTAGGGGCGGCTAGGTGGCGCAGTGAGTAGAGCGTCGGCCCTGGAGTCAGAAGGACCTGAGTTCAAATCCGGCCTCAGACACTTAACACACACAAACAAAAACCTAGCCCTGTGACCTTGGGCAAGTTACTTAACCCCAATTGCCCTCCAAAAAGCAAAAAAAAAAAAAATTACAGAAAGTTTCTCTGCTAAACACCTCATTTCTCAAATACATAAGCAACTGAGTCAAATTTATGAGCAAGAGCCATTCTCCAGTTAATAAATGGTCAAAGGAATAAACAATTTCTCGAAGAAATCAAAGCTATGTATAGTCATATGATTGATTAGAGAAAGTCAAAGTAAAACAACTCTGAGGTACCACCTCACACCTATAAAAAAATCAGAAATTACAAATGCTGGAGAGGATGAGGGAAAATAGGTATGTTAATGAATTGTTGATGGAGTAATGAACTGGTCCAACCATTCTGGAGAACAATCTGGAACTATGCCCAAAAGGGTATAAAACTGTGCATACTCTTTGATCCAACAATAGTCCTACTAGGTCTGTATCCCAACACCAGCAAATTTTTAAAAAGGACCTACATGTACAAAAATATTTCCTCCAGCAGCTATTTTTGTGGTGACAAAGAATCAGAAATTGAAAGGATGCCCATCAGTTGGGGAATGGCTGAACAAGTTGTGGCATAGGATTGTTACAGAATACAATTGTGCTATAGGAAATGAGGAGAGGGGAGGGAAAAAAAAAACATGGCAAGATCTATTATGAGCTGATAAAAAGTGAAATGAGTTCATGGCGTATTGTAACAGCAATGCCATAACAATGATCAGTGTGAAAGACTTGGCTGTCCTGATAAACAAATGATTTGAGACAATATTCTGCTGTGCTAGACAATCCCTAAATGAACCAGTCTTTGACTCAATAAGCTTGCATTTATCGATGGAGATGATGTTTCTGCATGAAACAATTCAGAATGAAAGAAAATGTACTTATTAAGTTTTTTGTATGTATCTATACCAGCCCCTCTGGTTTTTTTATGGGGGGTGGAGCTGTAACTAA